>OVAN01004905.1:0-24678 GCA_900406275.1 Anastatica hierochuntica | reverse complement strand
AAATCGACCTCGATTTGCGCGCTAACCGCGTCTAAACCGAGTATAAACCGTATATTTTAGACCGTATTTTTGTACGGGCCTTTTAAAAATGTCTAAGCCCAACCAACCTTTTGGGCCGGTCAAATTAAGCCCAAAAATCAAACCAGAACTCAGAACTCGAGTTTTTTTTTTTTCAATCTTCGTAGCAAAGAGAGAGGGCTAGAAAGAGACCGTACACTGGATTATTGATAGCTTAGAAACCCTAAAATCACAGAGAAGAGAAGATGTGAAACAACTTCGTCGTCTCCACGAAAGAGTTGAATCGACGTTTTATGTTCATGAGCTCCAAGTAAAGTGTACGAGAGAGAGTCTCTAGCTGAGTCGGAGGGTCTCAATCTCATTCACACATGACTATTTCGATGATGAAGGCGAACAAGATACCGAGAAATGTACTCTCTTACAATCAATCTCTGGATGAACGCATGCTTTGAGACATCGGGTGTTGCGGCTGTGGAAGCTGTTTACAGGGAAATGAGTGGTGATAAGAGAGTTGAAATTGGGTATGTACTCTTGCAAATGTCTATGTTAAGACGGGTTTTGATGAGAAAGCTAGTTTGGTGCTCGAGAGAGCGGAAACGATGTTGAATAGAAGCAATAGGCTTGGATATTTCTTTCTCATCACGCTTTACGCCTCGTTAGGGAACAGAGTAGGAGTTGTTAGACTGTGGGAAGCTTCTAAATCGGTTGGTGGAATGATTACTTGTGCAAACTACATCTGCGTATTGTCATCCTTAGTGAAAATCGATGACCTTGCAGAGGCTGAAAGGGTATTATTCACTGAGTGGGAAGCTCAATGCTATAACTATGATGTTCGGGTCTCTAATGTTCTTCTCGGTGTGTATGTGCGTAATGGAGATATCCGCAAAGCCGAGAGAGGAGGTAATCCAAACTACAAGACATGGAAAATTCTGATAGAAGGATGGGTGAAATGTCAAAGGATAGAGAAAGCCATTGATGCTATGCATCAAGCATTTGAGCTAATGAAGCATTGTCATTGGAGACCTTCCGAAACCATCATAATGGCGATCGCGAAGTACTTTGAGAAGGAGGATAAAATTGAGGAAGCAAACAGATATGTTAAAGATTTGCATATTCTTGGACTTGGAAGCTTACCATTATACAGATTGTTACTTAGAATGCATGCACTTGCCCATAGGCCAGCTTCTCACATCTATGAAATGATGAAATGAAACAACATTGTCATTTTATTCATATGTTCAACAATTGAAAAACACACAACAATTTCACAAAGAAGGCATAAACAATTATCTTTTTGATAAAGCAATTTTACATTCAACACATCAAGTTGTGAAATTTTTTTGACAATTTGGATTCTAAATTGCAGCTTTTCTTCAAGTACAAATCAGGAAGTATAAGAATGGTGGTTTTGTTAACCATATGATTTTTCCGGTCTGATCAGATGCTAAACTGAGCTCCGTTACCGCCGATTGATGCTGTGAAGCACTGAAAACCGCTGGATTCGAGCTCCTCCACCACTTTGTCCACCACCGTCTCTGTAACCACTTCGTTTTGCAAAGAGAAATTCGGAGTCAAGGAACAAACAAAAATCGAGATTCAAGAACAGAAAATTCAGAAAGGAAAGGATACATGATGGTAACAGAGTGAGGACGCAGCCACCACCACCAGCTCCGGTCAGTTTGGAGACAAGATTGTGCTTGACAGTGGTTTGGATCACAGTCTCGATCGAGTTGTGGCTAACCCCCATTGACTTGAGCAGACCTTGGTTCATCTCCATGAGTTCTTTTATTTTCTCTTCTTTCTCTGTAACTGAGATCTCACCTTTCGACTGAATGATCGTGGCGAGCTCTTTGCTTATTGAATCCACAGCGTTGAATACAAAGTTCATTGCATCGGTATGTCTTGCCGCTCTCTCTGACACACCAGAGACCAGAGCTTTCGTGTTCCGCCCGACTCTAGTGTTGGTTATTAGCATTCTCAGAGGCATATTTGACTGCAACCGAGTTATCTCGCCTGAGCGGAACTTGATCATGTTGCCTGTAACGATAGCAAAACAGAAACGGTTTTCTTTAACATATAACTGAAATTTCTTATCAGAAAATTTGAGTTACACAGCTATAACATACCATATGCACTGACGGTGTTGTCGATTCCAGAAGGTTTCCCATGGATAATCCTTTCACCTTCAAAAGCCCATTTATTCAGCAACTCAAGATTGGTTTCCTCGAGAGAGGACCAACCGTCACCACGGGTTTTGTCTGGATTAGAAGAGGCTAGGAGTGCAGTTGTTAGAGATACACAGAGAGCTGCTGATGAACCGAGGCCAGATCCATATGGAAGCTCAGAGGTAATAGTGACGGTAGCCGGATGGAACCTAAAAACATACAACAAAACTATTCAAGAAGTCGGAAAAAGAAGATTTGAAATATCTTTTGAGCTCAAACTGCATTTGAGTTATTTACCCTACAATGCTGGTGTATAACCAGAGAAACGCGGAGATCCCAGAGGAGAGCCAGATCTTTTCCTCTGGAATATTTTGCTCTTCAACCAAAACAGCAATTGATTTAAGGATCTCGCTTGAACATGAACTCGGCTGAGAAGGGCACAAAGTGCTTGAATCATAAGGAATAGCTTCTTTGAGCCTGGCTAAAGACCAGGAAAACTCCAAGGAAATGTCCTTAAGCTGAAGTGTAAGCCTATCATTGTTCTCAGCTGTCCGAAAAAGGAAACGTAATTCTTCAGATTCGTTTCTACTTTGGAACCAAAGAGTTCAAGCAAACTACATTAACTATCGACCTATTCAAAGAAGCTAAATGATCTAAATTGATTCAGTATTAAAGTCAAGTCATTTAGTATAGATCTGCCTATATACTCTTAAGAAAAGACATTATCAAGAGACAGAACTCGAATCCAGAAAGCAGGAGAGCACAAAATGAATTAAACCGCAGTGTGTAGAAGACGGGATACTGATGTATCTACATTTCTATGATACTTTGACTTGATGACACAAGCTAAAGACTAAAGTTTGAATGAATGTATAAACTCATAGATCACTCGCAGTTTCCGTGGTTTAGTTAGTTCAAGATCCAGCAAGCTAGAGAAGCCAGAAAAGCTCAGATCTATATCTAATCAAGTCAACGCAAGTTTAATACAGCTTATGGTGATCTCAGATTCATCAAGAAAAAGAAGGAACCTGAAGGAAGAGGAAGGCGAAGAGTGACATAAGTGTAGAGATCAATAGCAGCGGCTACTGCAGTAGATCCATGGACAACAGCATGTTCCCCTGCAAGTATGATCTTCCCAGGAGCTCTTGCTTTCACTTCCATTTCTCCTAAAACCAAAACACAGACAAAGTGAAAAGCTTTCTCTTTCAACTGAAATTTTACATAAACAAGCATGTGAAGAAAACAAACAGATTCACATAACAAGAAAAAAGTGAAGAACCAAGACCCACTCAGGGAAGAAGACAAACAACAAAGTGTAGATCAGTAGTATCATTGTGATATCATACAGATCTCAACTGAAGCTAAAGACTACAGATTTAGTCACTGAGATCAAACACAAGTTGGGTACTAAAAAAAGTCAAACTTTCACTTCAATGTCTTACCTCAAGCAATGAGAATTCATCAAAAAGAGAAAAGAAAAAAAAAACTATGAACACAAATTCAATAGACAGAAGCAAAGATATACCTGAGAGCTGCTGAGAAAATACAAATCCCTAGAAGATGGAAAATGTCTGAAGTCGAACGAGAGCAGCGTGTTTTATTATTTTAATTAACCTTTTTTTTATTTGAGGATTGGGTGAACCGGATTTGGTTTGATATTTCCGGTTCGAGAAAAACAAACGAAATATAATAATTTTAATTCAATTTAGCAAGGTGTATTTGCTTAAATATAATTATATCTGCTTAAATATGAGAAATTTATAATTTTAGTTTTTTTGGAATTTTTATTGGTCTTTGATTTTTCCGGTTTAGGATTCGGTTCAGAAGACCGGTTCGATTAGCAAACGGCTATTATTTTTTTCTTTCTTTCGTCTCTCTCTCACACAAATTGTGGGATTAGAAGAGGAACAAGAAGACATAAATTACGCTTGACGAGTGCTGATGAATCTTCTTCTTCTACAAGCATCGCATTGCAATGGGTTTCGTTTGTTTAATCCACAAAGTCTGAGACTTTCATCAATATCTCGAGTCTCTGCATCGCTACATTCGATTTCGCATCGAACCCAGTTCCAAAGTTTGGTTGTTTGTGCAAGGAAGAGGAGAAAAAGAGTAAGAATCAAAAGGTTTCTGTTCAAGTCTCTGTCTTTGTTATCCAGTAATCTTCAGATTTTACCGCCGCCGTTAGATCTTGTCATTGCTGATTTGGGCGGCGGAGCTGGAGGAGGAGGAGGAGGCGGTGGTGGGTTAGGGTTTTGGAGAGGATGGGGAAGATTTGATGGATGGAGAAGGAAACGGAACAGAGTACCGATTCTGATTCTTGTTTGTGTAGTTATATGGATTTATGGATTCTGCAGAATCTCTGAGAAAGAGATAAAGAGTGATGAGATTTTGAAGGCTTTAGGGATTTGCTTATTTGGTGTTGCTTTGATCAAAGAGTTGAAGAGAGAAGCTACATATTTGGTTTTTGGGTTTCTCTGTTTTGTTGTTTCACTGAGTTTTGGAATCAAGAAAGAGAATTTGATGAAATTAGCTTCTGGAGTTAGGTCTTGTTCTTCAGTTCTTTGTAAGAAGAGAAGAGTTTGATTTTTTTTTAAAAAGGAAACATGATTGATTTTGTTTGTTTCTAAGTAATGATTCTGCTTTCTGCAATTAGATGTTATGAAGAGTTCCAATTTTGTTACCAGTGAACAAAATGGCAGAAGAGAATGAAGAAGCAACTTCAAAACAAGGTGTTTGTTTGTATCTATGCAAAGTAAAATGGTGGACAAAGAGTATGAAGAGAAAAGTCTAAATCTCATAAGTTATTAGCTCATCAGCTTCATGCCAAAACCATGTTCTCAAATTTGATGCAAGTATACAAAACACTTGAAACACAACTGTCTCTTTTTTTTTACCTAGTTTAAAGGATTTCTGATTTAACCTTAGATGATGCATTAGAATCTTCATCTTCATCTGTAGGCATCGGGTAAACGGTAACCAGACATAACTATTTTATCGGCAAACATCTTGCCAGTCTTGGGCATGACATGCCAATGCAGTGTCAAGTTGAAGTCTTTCCCTCGGAGGTTGTGTCCCTACGAATATCCCGTTGATGACAATCAGTTACTCGATCCTGCGTAGAAAACTTATGCAGAAGTAAAGGTGAAGAGTCACAGAAATTTCGTGTACCTGATCTATGAAACGGTACTTGTTTGATATTTGTATCCAGAATTTGGCATGCTCTTTCTCGGGTATTATGGCATCCCAAAGAGAGACCTGCGGAAAAGAATGTCTGGTATATCAACAAAACAGTAGCAGCACTAAAACCACAGAACCCTGAAACTGTTCTTAACGCTTGGCAAGAACAGTAGAGTATAAAGTGTTAGAAGCCAAGTGGATTATTCAGACCTGATTCAGGGAATTCTTCAAAGTTTCATACTCTGCTGCTACAAAAGCGAATACCTGTAAATGTTCCAACAAGACGGTAAAACATTGGGAAGACTTAAGGTTATAGCAACAGAGATGGTATCGGTATACTTTTGAAGGGTTATAACGTATACCTGCTTTGTGTTCCATGTAAATAGTGACTGCAAGTCTGCTGTTACGTTCAGTGTCAAGCTGACCTGAAACATGTAAAACGCTAAAGCGTAAAGGACAACCTGATTACTCGATCAAGACGAAGAAAACTACTACTCAACTAACAAAATTTGATTTCAGAATCATATACCAAAATCACAAAAGCTTAATAACCTATTCAACCATCAAGAAAAAAGCCAACATTTTGTTTCCTGCTTCTAAAGAAAGCTTCTCTAAAGAATGTGATTTAGAGTGTGTTTTATCAAGGACTTATGTGATCTTCCAGCAACTAAGTATCAGTATGAAACGAAACATACTAAAGCAAAATCAAAGACACATCTAAGGGATTACAAAATGAAAAAGCCTAAGGAGTACCTCATCATTTCCATGGGGTTGCTTCTGAAACCAATTGATATTCAATATCTGCAACCACAACACACAACCATTAACACCCAAATTTTAAAAAAACTCAAGCTAACAAACGATTCTCCAAACTAAGAACAAGAGATTTATAGGGTTCATCAAAACAAGAGATCTAAAAAATTCAAAAAGATCCATGATTCGTTACGAGATCTCTGCGATTAACGAAGCGCATACCTGGATCTGAGCAGATGGATTTTGGTTACTGAAATTATCAGAGAAAGAAGCAATCGCGCAAATAAAAGCGAGGATCGTGACGGCGAATGTGAGTAGAGCATTTGCTCTGTAACCAAACGAATGCATCCTCTTCGAATCACTCGTTCCCCAGAACCCTCACTTCGCACGGAGGAAGAAAGAAGAAGAAGAAGAAGTTTTTTTTTTTGCTTCCCTTTATTTTATGTTTGACAAAAAAAAAATTGAGTATTTTAATATATTTTTTATTTCCTTTTGACTGATAATCGACGGTGTAATGTGATTGGCCAAGACACGTAGACGACATTCCGGTTTAGAATAGCACCGGTTCAGAAACTGATTAAATCGGTTTATGATAAACAGTAGCCTAAGTACTTCAAAAACATATAACTACGTAAGTGTCTACGTATTTTTAATTTCTTACAAGAGAAAGAAAATTAATGAATCACGTTAAAATCTATTACGTGTGTTTATGTACACAATGCACAAAACACCGAAAATATTGGGGAAAAAAAACAGAGCAGAGGAAAAAATATAGTTATGACAGAATATGAGAGAAACTAACTAAACCGGTAATCTAACGGAACCGCTGGTTAACTCAGCTGTACCGGTTTGTTGAACCGATGATATTCCTTCACCGTCTTTATTATCTCCAACTCTCGGCGACTGAACCGGCGTATTCCTCCAGAGAAACGATGGGTTTCTAAGAAAAGCCCACCGGTCTGCTCGTACCGAGTCACCGGTAGGACTTGTTATTGCATTGGTTTTAATGGTACTACTCGTACCGCTTAGCTTAATCGAACCATCATCCTGGCTCCGCCACAGAAACGACGGTGTTTTGCTGAACAGCCATCGATCCGATCGAGCCCTCGACCGATCGACCGGTTTACTAATCCTCAAGCTTCCTCCCTTTGGTATAACCAAAAGACTATTCGACCGGTTCAACTTCCAATTCGCCATTATCTTCTTCCTTAACTCTTCCGGTAATCTAAGCGTAAACCGGTCCGTAGATTCTGCCGGCAAAACCACCGAATGCCCCGTCGTGTGCGACCTCGAGAATTTGACACGTGAGACACTCTCTACTGCCGGTTCAGGAACCGCTGATTGCTGTGCTTCGAGATCCGTTTCGGTTATTACTTCCGGTTCAACCGTCGGCTGCTGCTGTTCAGCGAGATTCGTGCGACAAACCGGGCAAGTCACGTGACCAGTAAGCCACGCGCCGATGCAATGAGGGTGAAACACGTGATCACATTTCGGCAGCAAACGCAGCGTTTCATCGTCCTGGAACTCGTTCAGACAAATCGCACACTCCAACGCTCCTTTCCCGATCTTTTGCGTCTTCACTACCGAGTACGCGAAAGTCGGAAACGTATCGATCGTCGACGCTTCTAGCCCACGCGCCGCCGCGGCGTTCGTCGCCGCTCTCGCCGCTACTCCGGCATGGTTGACGCCGGCGTCGGTTGCGTGCGTGAAATGGCGGATGTAGACGACGAAGATGCCCATGAAGAAGAGAATGGCGATGAGAACGATCACGACAACAGCTAAGGCTGGACTTAGACTGCCTTTGTATCTATACGGGTCATCTCTCTGGTCGGGGTGATTCGGTTGACCCGCTGCTAGCTCCAACCCGGATAATAGTATAAACAAAACCAGAGCTGTGTGCTTTCTGGTTAACCGAAAATCCGGTAAACCGGAGATAAGAGAACGCTTGATCATGCTTTCTGGAATCCCAAAAGCACGGTTAAGTTTGTTGTGTTTTATTTTTAAATATCATCTGAAGTTTATAGGGAGATATTTGAAAGTAAGAAGAAGGAAGGAGGAAATGACTCAATGGTGGGACCAGTTTGGGGTTTTGTTCCGGTCCATTCGGATTTCCAATTTTCGGGTTAGACCATTTAGAACATCTCCATCCGTAGTTCTTAGTTCAAAAATCCTTAACTAGTCATGGATGAGACCCATGAATAGTTAAGGATTTTTGGACTTTTGAGTCCTTAAAATCTTTGGTTAAGGATCAATCCTTAACTATTGTCGCGGGCCCCACGATATGTGGCAGTCCGCGATTGGTTAGGAATTTTGTTTTTTTTATTTTTTTTTTTAAATCAGAAATGATGGGACCCATGAATAGTCAAGGATTTTTGGAGAGTCTCACGGATGGAGATGCTCTTACAACCATGAATCCCTCAGGTTCTTAATTTCAGTTTTATATTTTTTTTTTTTGTGTGAGATTTAAAAAAAAAATAATAAAAAAAAAAATAAATGCACCAATCGCGGACCGCCACATGACGGTGGAGCCTGCGAATAGTGCAAGCAACCCATGGAAATGGATTCCTAATTAAGATGTTTTAAGAACTATATTTTAACTATTCCTATTTTTTATAATTATTTTTCCTAAGTTTGTGTGGTAAGAACCTTTTAGCATCCCATTGGGGATGCTCTTATGATTGTAAGTTTCAATCGGGTTTCCTAAAATTTTAGTCGGTTTTGGTTCGATTTTTTCAAATCAAATTTTATAAAACTATTAATATTTGGGTAGATCGATACTCTTTTTGGGTTTAGATTTCTCGAGTTTTTCTGTGTGGGTTCGAGCTTTTTCGAGATTCTATATTTTTCTAGTTTTTTCGGTTATTTTGGATATTTTAGGGAATTTTCAGATATTTTACGGATTTCAGTTTATTTCGGTTAACAATTTCTGAATTTTCGGGTGTTTCAAGATTCGGGTACAGGATTTTCATATTAACATATGCAAATATATAGGTATAATAGTATAAAGACATAGATATATGTATATGTGTCCAAAAATTCGGTAACAAATAAGCATGAAACCAGTTCAGATTTTTTCACATGTTTTTTTCGGTTTCTAGGTTTTTTTGATAGAGCTCGGTTCGAGTTTTTGGGTTCGATTTTTATGTTCAGCCCTATTTATCGCCATGTGGAAAGAGTGAACAAACCCGAACCAAAACCGAAATACTAGAACCATACATGAATTCAAACTAAAAGAAAATCAAAATGCTCTAGAAAAATCCAAAGAAAAAAAAAAGGAATAAGCAAATAAAGATATCCAATTACCTAAATAAATGTTCTAAATGAGAACCTAAATGTATTCGAAAATACCTAAAAATATCTAACATACTCGAGCCAATATCCGAACGGATTTCGTAGAGCTTTTAAGTTGAGCAAATACCCATACTAAACTATTTGAACTTGATACTTAACGAATTTCTCACATTTTTAAATATCATCAAATGACAGCCATAGCAAAAGAGAAAAACTAAAAAAATAAGTTAGTTATACTTGACACAAAAGGGAAGACGATGGACTTTTGAAACATTGATAATGAAATGCGATAGTGAGGACAAAAATACATATGACTAATCGAACGTTCAATAACAATTTTCTCTTTACCATCTTCTTAGCCATCATTCACTAGTCATACTTTGATATTCACAATCTTCTAGAACACATGGTAACGAGGACAAAAACACATGAATAATCAAACTTTCGAAAAAATCAATCTCATTACAATCTAGCCATAATTCATTGCTCCTACGTTGATATTTAAACATTGTTCTAGAAAGGTCATAGACATCATAGATTCACGGATCAATCGTGATCACTACTCCAATATATATGCTTTCTCTTATAACTTCTATGACTTTGAATTGGTAAATTCGCATAATGACAAACCGGTCTTGAAGCATGTCGAATGAAACATTGGTTTCGACCCTAAAACAAGTTGATATGAATAGATCGATATGCCTCCAAATCGAAAAGAATTATAGATAAAGAACATTTTCCATACACTATAAAAGTTTATAACCTCACAAATCTCTGGCTGGACGTTGAAAAAGATATTGTTATTATGGGTTTGTTCATTGGTCAGCATTGGCATTCTTGTGAATAAGAAAAACAAGAGAGGCTGACTTGACTTGGTCGCTAGTCGCTGATCAACTTTATAACATTGACCTAAACCAGCATATGAGAGAGTCAGCTAGCTAAAACAGCATGCACTTTCTATTCGTAATGTAAAAACACCGCAGCTTTCCCGTCACAATGTTTTAACATTTTTCTTAATCCGCGTTAAAACTATCAAGACGACACTTTTTATGAAATTATAACTAATATTTGTGTACATTTAACGGTATAAGGACCTTTGAAAATATTTTAACACAGAATGCCAATATGAGGATTTACGAGCCTTTGTTTAGATTATTAAGTAATTACATTGCCGATCTTATAAGAGTAGTGGTCGTAATCGAAAATTATATATCAATGGCCGTTTTTAAAATATATTATTTGAAATTTCAAGAATATCAATTGCATGTACATTTTAAAACATGCTAAACATTTCTAAATAGTATCTCTTTAGTGGCCTCTATTATCATAAGAAATTTTGTTTTGTGGTCTTAAAATTGTTCTCAAAATGTCGGTGACTCTAATCGATCGCTTATCTGGCTTATGCCGAAGGCTGATCCTGAATAATTGCATGCATGCATCATTTTCTTTTCATCATTAACCTACTTAACGATCACTAATTGGTATCAATCTCTTCGATATTCTTTGTTCCATATAAAATTTCAAATCTTATGAATAATATACACTACATTTGAACATAGGGCCGTCTTTTGTACCAAGACAACTACAAAAAGTATTAGGAAAGTAAAATAGTACTAATGAATTACAGAACTTTTATAATCTTTTCACATGACAACATCATAAAAACGAATTTGATTGTTTATAAATCAACATAAAATATATATATATACACAAGTAAACATTTAAAACTAAGTTTGGTTTATTCCATCGGATTGACCAGTAAGCGAAACTTGTATTTCTTCAAGTGATAATCCTTTCGTTTCCGGAACGAACAACCAAATAAAAAGCAGTGCTAATCCTCCGATAGCTCCAAATATGTAAAATGTTCCTATTGCATTAACAAAAGTTCAATAAAAAAAAATTCTTTCTGACAAAACAAAATTGTTATAAAGTTGTAATAACAATGCAACACATATATATAGATCATGAAAAGAGTAACATAGCAGTAAAATTTGGTTCAAGTTTTGATATTTTCACGTATATAATTTGTAATCTAATTGAATAAAAAAACTTATAAAAAAGAAGAATAAAGAAGAAAGAAGTTACCAGCACTGCTCCACTCGAACAGAAAGTTAAAAGCGTAAGTGACGAGTGAACTACTTGACCATGAGGCTAATGTAACTAAAGTTCCTGCTGTTACTTTTATATTTATTGGAAATATCTGCAATTAAACATCACAAAATCATTCATATTTATATATATATATATATATATATTACTGCATTTACAAAATAAAATGAAATAGTTATACTATATATTTTCTGTACTGAAAATAACAGTTTAAGCTAATTAATTTGTATACCTCAGACATAATTACCCAAGGGAGGCCTCCCACACCTATTGCAAAAGTTAAAATATACAGCTGCATGCCAAGGAAAAACAAATTAAATATTTTGAATAACGTTTTTTTTTTAACGAGGAGGTTCAAAATCCGTGAACCCTTTAATACGAAAAAGTATAAGTATTCAAGGAAAGTGAAAGTATGATAAAATGTTTGATTACCATAACACATATAAACGTTAAAATTGGAGTTAGCTCCGGAAGCAATTGCATTTTCTGTATAATAAAAACATAGTGTAAGTTTGGTTAACAATATAGTAAATAGTAAATACCAAGAAAGAATATATAAATTAAAACGTAAATAACCTGTAATGTAAAGGCAACACCAAGGAGTACGCAAGTTATGCACATCCCAGACGCAGAAGTCTGCATGATATATATATCGTAATCAATATTTATAACAACTATATAATTTTTAAGAAGAAAGAAACCCAAACTTTCATATATAATTTTAAAATTCTGTAGTTATTAAGTAAAAACAACGCTAGTAGAAAAAAAGTGTTATAGTCGAGACAATTTCGTAGTTAAATCGTGCTCATAGGATCGTGATTTTTTTTCGTGGCTATACGAATGATTTTGCCACGATTTAGTCACGAAAAAAAATGTTACGATCCTATAACCACATTTTTCGTAGCTAAAACGTGGATATACCACTTTTTCTGCTAGTGTAACGAAGGAGAAAGTACTCACCAACAAGAGGGGTCGTCTGCCCCATTTATCAACAAGAATGAGACCAATCATGGCTTTTGGTATCTGAGAAATAACCAACAGAAAATATGTCTATCAAAATGCCAACATCACGAGAGATTAGTAGTTTGAATAATCGCGTTACAAAACTATATGGTTTGATTATATTAATGTCGCAATAGCATCATCATAAGGTGTTAAAAAAATGTACCATCCACATAGTAAATTTTTTTTTTATATAAATGGATATGTATATACTTACCATGAAGAGCCCTAACATTGTTGATCCAATCGCTACCGAAAAACCTGGTTCCAACCAAAACAAATCATCAAAGCAAAATTCCATAATAGTCTTTAAAGTTGTTGCACACTGATTAAGAATTCGGTAAATAACTTAATCGGTAAATTTATTCAGTGTACTTTTTCCCCCATTAAAACAACAGTATCCGCAACTAATTCAACCGATAAAATTTCAAATCGCACAATATTAATGGTCACAAATATCAAATAACATTTATTTTTGTGCAGAGATATGTGAAAACATCATTTAAATTGATCAAGAAAAAAATACTCATAAAACATCAATTAGTTTGAATCGGAGGAAGTATATATTATAGTTGATATTGTTTAGTATAAACTAATTAATGCAACTTAATACTCCCTCCGTTTCTTAGAAAGTTTCATTTAAAAGTTTTAGTTTTGTTTCACAAAAAGTGTCGTTTTACATTTTCGATGCAAATTTAATAAGAAACTTACGGTTTTAATGTATTAGTGAAGGGTAGATACGACTTTTTAACAATTTTTTTAATTTGTGTAAAACTATCACAATTACACTTTTTGCGAAACAGATGAGGTATTATTTACCGGCTTTTCTAAAAATGGTACTTGCATAAAAGAGTACAGCAGCACTTCCTGAGAATTGTTGTATCAACATTAGCCCCACTCCAACCTGAGAAAATTAGTATAGAAAAAAAAATGTTAAATGCTTGTGGAAATAAATATGACAAATACTAGTCTATAAATTAATTTATGTGCTTATTTTCCAACATATATTTTCACTTTACCACAAGAGTGTATCTATACTTTCTTTGGAACAAATCACTAAAACTCGACTTTGAATCATTTTCTATCATTTTTGTCATAACCTGAAAACAAAACAAAAATCATTTACACTTTACATTCAAAAATATACATTATTATAAATAAATTTATAATTGATAGAATAATACAACAAAACTCACTTGAATCTCTGAGGCTTCACATGTAATATCAACATCTCTCCCTCTAAGCCTAACCAGTGAATTTTCTAATTCCTTCTCTGTACCAACTTTTGCCTTCAAGATCAAAGTAGTTTAGTTTCATATAATTTCTTCTCTTTGGTTATTGAAATAATCTAATATGTAATGGGTTTTTCTAAAAACAGAGAAAATAACTTACCAACCATCTTGGAGACTCCGGTACAAAGAATAAACCAATTGCTTGAATGATGCATGGTAAAGCACCTAAACCGGAAAAATAATTATTTGTTATCAGTTAATTTGTATATTCTTATAATATAACAACCGATGATTTTTCAACATTGCTTATGAAATATATAATAGTTTTACCTAATAGAGCCATCCTCCTCCAATTGATAAAATTACCAAAAAAGTAAACCATGGCGACTCCAGAGTTTTGAAGAAGCTAACATTTAATATCACGAGAATAAAAAAGGGTCAATTCTAACGACTAATCGTAGCGAATAGTCGCATTGATCACATTGATCAGCGATCAAAACTTTACATTGACATGTTTTTTGACAATTGGATGTTAATATTGTGAATGAGAAAAAGTAATTAATGATCATCGTCGCTAGTGATAGCAAAACTAAATGTGAACAAGATATTACCTGGTTCGAAAATGTAAATGTACCACGAACATGTTTTGGCGCAATTTCTGCTATATAGACGGGTACCTATTAGGTAAATGTATTTTAGATATTAATTCAAACTAAACTTTTTAATTCAAACTAAACTAAACTAAACTTATTTATAGTAGTTGTGATTGTAGTTGATAAGTTAATTACCACATAGCTAATCAAGCCGACACCAATCCCTGAAGAGATTCTTCCAAAGTTCAGCCACATCACATCCTTTTTGAGTTCCAAACATCAATAATATAAATTGTTGGGTTACATACTAACATATTATATATAACTAATCAAATACATATTACCTCATAATAATTATTAACTAATCCTGTCATTTCAAATCTGTTAAAACCTTCCTTTCTAATACGGTGCACATGTTAATATATATACACATATATATATATATATTTATATATTTATATCTTCTTTTTTTTCTGTTCAACTAATATGCAACTTATTTTTAAAAATAGTATTTTTACGACAAAAAATATGTTTGTGGTTATAAATAAATATTGTTATACCTTAGCGAGTGCGATGGATAGCCAACCAGTGATGCAGAGTACATTAGAGACCCACATTGTCTATTAGCATTAATTTACACACAACAAGGAAAAAAAATGTGATTGAATTTTCCCCACAAAGTGTGATTGATAGAAAACACACAAATATATATATATATGAACATTTTAGCAGGAAAGAAAAATAAATTAAAATTTGATTATTAAATTATATTAAAGCAATATTTAAAATATGAAAAGGAAAATAAATATTACTCCTCTTCTGCCGAGGATGATCGCCATTTTACCGCTGAATAATGCACCACATGCAGCTCCCAATGTAGACAATGAGCCAAACGCTGAAAACTGATTAAAAAAAAAGAATATTAATCTTAAAATAAATTGCAAAAAATTGTGTAGGTTTAAGATAATAGTTATTCAAAATTCTAAAGTTAATGCATATATAATTTAAAAAAAAATAATGAAAACATAATTCCTTTTACTAACTAAAACTAAAATAAATGGTTGATTGTGTAATAAACCAAAAGAAATGATTCAATGGTATTATACATTATAAATAAAAATTTACACATAAAGTAAAACAAAATTAGGACTCTAAAACCATATTTAATACGAAAACTTGTTCGCGTATGCCGTATGTCAACGCGCACTTGTGATAATAATATTATACTTTTAATAATATGTTATTTTTGACTAATTAATATTAATATGTTTTCCAAAATAAAACATAAATAAAAGAATAAAACAGAAACATACTTGGGCAATTGTAAGATCCAAGTCCTTCATAATTCCTATCTCAGCTGCTGAAGTATAACCTGTCTGCAAAAAAAATGAAAAACCGTCATTAAGAAATTGTTTATAATTTTTATTTATATATTTATCAAAAAAAATGTTTATACATAAATAATACTTTTAATAAAATAAAAATTAGAACCGTAATTAAGAAGTTTTTTTACATAAATTGTAATTTTAAAATGAAAAAAAAAGCAATGATTAGGATAAGAAGAAACACTCACAGCAACACCAAAGGAGAAGGAAGCACAAACAGCAACACAAGTGCTGAGAAAAACACAGACAGTAATACGACAGCTTGAGTTGTCGTTTTGGTCCTTGAGCTGTAAAAGCCCTTCCTCTAAGTTTCTTTCTTCTTGCGCCACCATCTTCTTCAACGACACTGCTACAGAGATGTTAAGGTAAAAATATTTTTACCGTAAAACAGTGAAAGCTCGAGAGAGGAGAGAGAAGAGAGAGAGAGAGAAAAGAAAAAGAGATAGAGAGAGAGAGTGGTTTGTTTGCTAATGTAGACTCTAGTATATAAGAGCACCGGCAACCGTGATACTTAGTAGGGTATCTTAATTTTAATTTTATATTATTATTTTTTTGTGTTAAATTTAAAACAAAACAAATAAATGAACCAATCGCGGACCGCCACGTGTCATAGGGTCCGCGCACAGTACATAAACTTCAACAACAATTGGTTCTTATTTAGGATATTTTAAGACCTAGTGCTTAACTATTTACCTAAGATTTAGTGCTAAGAACTCCTTTAAATACCCCATTAGACATGTCTTAAGGCTATGATTATCGGTTAGAAACCGTATGAGTTTCTTAAATATATTATTTTAATCATATAACAATATTTTATGCTTTTTAATTTAAGTGAACCATTCAATATAAGACAAGTGACATTGGGTTTCTTAACATACGAAGAAACGCCTCTTAGTTTTAGAAACGTCTCTCGCAATTTATAAGTGATAACTCTTTGTTTTGGTTCATAACTTTGTATTTGGAAAGCTTACGTGGATGTGATAGTTGTTTCTCATCACTCATCAGTTTGAGAAATTTAAAAGAAACAAACGATAAATTTTCAAGTCAAAAGTAATATATAGGAGTACATTTCTTTTCATCTAATATGTTTTGCTGGTTTCGCAAAAAAATGTGGTTTTATATTTTTGGTTTTTTTTATTAAAAGTCTCGTTTTATATTTTCAACACAAATTTATGAATAAATTTCCGATTTTAGCATAAACGTTTTAATATATTAATAAATAAAAAAATCTTCAAGCACTTTTCTTGATTCTTGTGAAAAATGTCGGAATAACAATCTTTGGGAAATATATGGAAAATTAAATATAAAAAATCAATTTAGTACACGTACAAGCCCGACAAATACCTTGCCTTTTTTTTAACAACAACAAAAAAGAAAAAACAATATTTAATACTCTCTGCGCTTCATCATAATCGATGTTTTAGAGGAAAATTTTTGTTTCAAAATAGTTGATGCTTTCAGCTTTTTATGTAGAAATTTAATGTTGTTTGACATTTACGACCAATCATATTATGCATCGTTTTTTTTATTGGTCGAATTGATTTTATTTAATGATTTTTTACGTAAACAAAATTAGTTTTATAAAAATTTGTATTTTTTGTGTGTATTAACCTTAATTAAACATCAATTAAAATGAAACAGAATACCAATTATGAGCAAAAATCTAGTAGAGATCGAAAGTATGGAATATATGCGGCATATTTGATGTGATATATATTTTTCCTAGTCAATATAAGAAAATTTCAAGTCAAATATTTTTCAGTTATAAAATTTCTTATTATTGTTAACAAATTTTTTTTATTATCCTTAAAATAGTTATAAAAAAAACTATTATCGGCTACTTTTATTAATGCATGGTCGCGGGCCATGCATCTCATTGCATCGATGATTAACGTTGACTTATTACACAATTATTTAATTAAGAAATTAATGTCTTCAACGTGTGAATTTCAACGTGTGAATTAATGCATGACCTAACATGAAAATCACCAATGGACAAACACAATGCCTTAGAGCATCTCCAACCTAACCGCAAAACATTAAATTTGATGTCAAAATTTCTTTAACCCAACTGCAAATTTCACACCATTTTTTTTTTGTGTTTTATAAACAGTGTCGCAACAAATTTGGTGTGTCACTGTTCATAAAACACCAAAAAATAAAATAATATTTTGTTTTTATTTTTCATTTAATAATATTTATAAATTGTTGTTTATCAACTAAAAAATAAATATACCATCAATAATTTTGAGTTTTTCATTTTTATATAATTTTTATAAAAGTTACAAAATAAAATCTTAATTATAATTTTTAGTGACATAAAAATTTAATTTTTAATATAAAATTTTAATTAAAATTATGATTGTATGATTTTTTTAGCTTATCAATTGTAATCTTATACTTAGTTTATATTTCATCAGTTATAAGAAAAATTAGTAATTATTAAACTATTAATAAATAAACAAAATCTTAAATTTAAGAATATAATAATACATAATATTTTTTTAGTATGAGATTTGATGTTTGCGGTTGGAGATGAAAAATAAAGTAAAACACCAAAACACCAAATTTAGTGTTTTTTAACACCAAATTTGATGTTTGGATTGAAGATGCTCTTTATTAAATTTCGTTACATACTTATATCAAAACGACAATACATCGCTTCAACATGTTGGAGATTTTGAGAAACTCTAAGTAAATTGTATATATTTTAGTAGTTAAACTTCATACTCATTATAGAACTAAAAACATCTATTTTCACCCAACTAGTAGATTAAAAGCACACATATATACTATATATATATATAAACAATTTTATTTATTAAATAAACTATGT
Source organism: Anastatica hierochuntica (assembly GCA_900406275.1). Classification (NCBI taxonomy): domain Eukaryota; kingdom Viridiplantae; phylum Streptophyta; class Magnoliopsida; order Brassicales; family Brassicaceae; genus Anastatica; species Anastatica hierochuntica. The sequence goes on along the minus strand of OVAN01004905.1, from coordinate 6,117 downwards.
CTTCTTTGTTAAAAGAGAATTATGTCGTTTCGTTTGGATTGTTAACTAAAACACGTTGTGAATTTGATTGTTGGTCTTTCATCTGTTATACATCATTTATCTCGCAAAAAAGTGTCGTTTTAGAATTTTTGCTTTGTTTAAAAAAAAATGTTAGTTCTACAATTTCAATCAAATTTTTTTTTTCAAATCCTCTTAAAAGTCAATAGAAATCATTTACATTTAATTAATTACATAAACAATAGCATAATATATTTTACAATTTTGAAATAGAATCTTTGTGAAATCGAAGGAATAATAGTATTTAATTTTATTATTTACTTAATACTCCCTCCCTATCAAAATAGTTGACTTTTTAGAAGAAAAAAATTTGTATCAAATTACAAGATATTTACAATTTTCGATGTAAAATTAATTAGATTTTTTATGTTTTTGACTATTTATATTCTACAAACTATTTTGTCATCGGTTGAATTGAGGTTAAATAGATAATAAATGATGTTTTAGTATAGAAAAATTAAAAATTAAATGTTTTTTTAATTTGTGCCTAAAAACTTAAAACATCAACTACTTTGATACAAAAGGGAATAGTTTCATTTATGACGTAATTTGGGATTTAGTTCGACACTAAATTTGAAAATGTCAAGCAAAGTTAACGATGTAGCTAGTATATATCAATTTGTATTTCGTACGGATCAACTACAATACTAAATGCTTATCATCAAATCACTATCAATTACTATCTATTAAGCATATACCACTCCATCTGTTTTTTTTTTAAGTGTCACATTTCACATATATTAAGAAAATTTATAATTAAATAAATTTATCTACATTTACTATATCTTTGATTAGATGATTATAAATTAAATTTAAAAGAAACGAACTATAGATAAAAGGTATAATATAGTATTTATTTAAAATTTATAATTACAATGGAAAACGATATTTTTTGTGAAACAAAGAAAAAAAACTTCAAAATATTAATTTTTAAAAACCAACGGAGTATATTTTATCCATTACAATTAGTGACAAAGCCGCCCAACTATCTCCATACGTAAGGGCAGGGGAAAAGATTAATACTATAATTGTAACTAAAACTAATTATAGTAAACAAAGCCTAATCAAACATATTACTGATAGCAACAATCTAGAACCCAACATGATATGTGTCAATACATCGATAACTACTTTTATATAAAACAAAAAAAAGTATTGGACTTTTAGACAATTATTATGTGGAGCTCTATTACTTGTCTTAATTTGATACCTACGAAGACCTTGAAAAAAACGGCTAAAAACCTACGATCTGATCCGTTTTATCCCCAATAAATTGTTCACACCGTCGTATATTATAACCTCTATAAATTATCATTTGATAAATTAATATTTCGATAAATCAATAATTTTTTTTCCATTTTGGATTGAATTTTTGACTTAAATAATCTCTTTGTAAATTACATTTTTTAATAATCTTTATAAAGGTTTTACGTTGTTGTCTTTTCAACAAATCGATTTATGAGTTGAGTTAGTTGATTAGCGTCTCATTGGAATGTGTAAAATACCCGAATCGGACAAATTGTACCAAATCTAGGGAAATGTTTTAAAATTCATCGATTTTTTCAACAAAAAATCACTCTTCTTCTACTGCAAGATTGCTTGGAAGTTATACGAACATAATCCTACGGAAGGCTAATATTAGTTAGTAAATATTTATAAATTTGACACACTAGTCTTTTTAAAAACAAATTATAATCCTCTTTATAAATTTTTTCAGTACAGAAAATGAATATGTTTGACAAATTTGATCCTAGACTTTAATTGATCTAAGCTAATATTTTGGAGAGATTGATCCACGGTTAGGTTCTCTCTCCGGATTTACAAATAGACTGAGTCTATATCCGTATAAAGTGTCGAAAGACAAACGTCTGATAGTTCTATTCGACAGAGTTTATATTTGCATGTGTTTGCTACATAAGTTCGTCTTTACCGTTGAATTACGATGTTCATAATTTTTTTTTTGACACGACGATATATATGTTGTTAAAACCGTAATCCGTTTATGTAAATAATCAAATTGCTTAGGAGTTTGGGAGATAATTAATAGCTACCCACTACGACTTGTCTCGGTGGTCCTCGGCCATTTTGGATTCACACTTCATATATAATCAACATTTAATTTGTTTTTTCCTAAATTTCTGTAACCATGTGTGGTCTCTTAATGATTTCTGTAACCATATTGGCGGTGATATTATTACGAAGTAGTCAAGACAGTCACGTACTTTGTGTAGCTCTCTATCCACGTTTGGTCCAGTCCCACGTTATCATTAAATTGCTTCGCAGTATAAATAATTTCTGGTGATTTCTCTATGCCTACGCTTGTGGATAAAAGCTAAGACAACTACTAGAAAAAGAGAAGAAGTCTTAAGATCTGATGTCTAAAAAAAAGAAAGAAAAGAGCTTTAAGATCTAAGAAACTCATTAGAAAAGTTTTCAACTATCATGTAGTGTCCAGGTTCGAAAAGATTCATTGAATTGAACGATTAAGGAATATAAAACAGATTAACCAACAAAGTGTTGATTTAGTGATAAAAAGTTTTTCAAAGAAGAGGTCATAAATTCGAACTGTCTTGTCAAAAAACGAGTATGTTATCTGGTACGATCTAGGGGCACCTTAGTTATAGTTGGGACCCTAGGACGAAATTTCTTTTGGACTCATAAACTTAATGTATTTGATTTTTTTTGCTAAATTTTTTAATAAAGTTTTTATTTGTGATTTTTAACCATATAAATTTAGGATAAAAATATAAACGCATATACATATAAAGTTTTAAATATTTTTTTAACTTTTAAAAAATATTTTCTAATTTTTAAAAAAATATTTTAAAAAGTGGACTCTTAATTAGTGGGACTCTGGACGAGATTCATGACGGTCTTTCTTTTTGTCTATTTCCCTAAACCGACCTTAGTATAATTCTGTTTTAAGGAGATTAGGGTTTTGCGAGCTTTAAACTTAGTCATCAAAAAGAAGAAAAAAATCTATACATATATAACAGGTTAAAAGCAAGGGAGTAACTTCTTTTTATCTTATACATGAGACGTGACAAAAACAGTTTATACTTCTTGTCCATAAGATTCATTGAATCTAGTCAGAAGAAAGATCTAAAAAGCAACAAGAAAAGTTCTAAAATATTTAAATTCAGAAGAAGGGGTCCATGGATTTGATGTTCTTCTAGTTAAGACAATAATTTTGCCTAAAAGCAGACAAATTTTGAGCATCTATATCTTTATAACCTATAATATACTATTGTATTCAAATAAATATAATTTCAACATTATGTTTCTGCTTTAAAAATAAATATTGCTTTAGATTTCAAGTTATTTAAAATTTTCTGTTTTATTTCAAGTGATATTCTTTAGTTTTTGTGTAAATTTAAAAATTTTTTTTTTGTGACTATTAATTTATGGTTTAATAGTTGTAATTATCTTTAGTTGATAATGTAATGATATATAAAAAAGCAAACTCAATAAATTTAATTAATGTTTGATTAATACATTGAATCTAAACCGATAAATGCCCTCAAACATGTAAACCACATGTGCATTGTCCGGAACATCGTGGCCTACTGGCAAAAACAGACCGCTTTTTGAAGACATGTCGCGTGTTCGATCCCCAACCACGAGAATTATCTCACGTTGTATCTAGACACCTCTGGAGGAATTCACATGCGCCCCCAACGCCCTGGGAACGACGGTGCAGGTGCGTCCAGATTTCAAGTGTCCTCTGCAGGACCTAGCCTAAGACTTGGCTTAGAACCCCAACCGGCTAGTCTTGACTATCTCGATGGAATCAGGATATCCGAATTATCAAAAAAAAAACACATGTGCATTAAGTTTGTTGTTCTTGCAAATGTAATGGAAAAGACACATGCAGATCATGCAAGTATGACAACTCCAACACCAACACGTATACATTAATATAGCTCTAAAAATAAGTATCATGGAACTTATTAAAAAAACATAAGTATCATAGATTGATCAAAAAAGTCGAAGCATACAAAACCAATATTTATCTGTCGATCGTCACTACTCTAAACTAAGAAACAACAAATTTTATTACATCACATCTTTGTTTTTACTTAACAACTTTCTATTGAAATTAATAATGTAATTTTCAACCTCTTGAATAGGATTATCAAAATATACGTATGTAGTGTATTGTTTGAGGCCAATTATTGTTGGTTCAAACTTCTTTTTCATGGCTTCATATTTGATTTTTTTTTTACTTTCTTCTTTTCTCGTTTTCAACTATTCAAGTACTTGCATGATGAACTTTTCAGCCAAAAATCTAGGATAAAATTAATTGCCTAATGTAGGGTAATGGCATATCACATTCAAGTTTTTGTTTGTTTTATATTGACATCTCTAAATTCACTAAGGTATTTTGCATGTTCTGAAGGACTATCAAAACATACTCCTCTTTGGTTCACTTACGAGTGAACAATACTATGAACTCTTGTTATCAACTTGTTTTAATAGGCTTTTTTATTCCTTTTTTGGGGGTTTGTAAAACAAACTAGAATGCTGAAAATCATGTACAAAGCTTAATATAATTTACATATTTATCAAAAAAAAGAAGAAATATCATGTTGTTTCCCAATTCTTGATTCCATAGTGTGGGTTGCTTGTGTTTTGAGCAAAAATGAGAGTATATGATCTTACATATTTCATAATTGTTGCAAAGAAGAGAATGTCATATATACTATAACATGACTCATACGTCTTTGTAAATCAACAAATGTACTACACTCATAGAGTTACATGTTGTCGACCATCCAAGTGCTTCACCTCTTCTTTCCCATGGTTGTTATCTCTATAATATTATTTTTTTTGATAACTCAATGATAAACCCTGATTTTAATCGACCCATACTAATCTCTTGGAGGAGGTGCAATCCACTGATAGACTCTAATGATCCATAACTATGTGGGTGTCCATAAACAATATGAGGTAGTTTCGCGCAGCAGGTGGATGAAACTCGTAACGTGTTAGCGTCATGAGTTCGTCTCCTTATCACTCGACCACAATGTCTTGGACAATCATCTCTATAATATTACGATGGAGGTGATATTATATCATTAATTTTGCAAAACTTCCAAATGAAAGGTATTGAATCAAACACATAAATGTTTTTTTTGATAAAAATTGATAAAATAAAAATTGAAATTTTTTAACTATAAATAATGTTAATTGTGAATAAAATTATATATATATATATATTTCTTATATATGTCAAAAAAAATTTTAGTTATTGACATGCGTCCAAAATTATGTGTTTTACTTTTTGAACTTCCAAATTTGACTCATTTTAATGATGTAACTAGATTTTGACCCGCGCTTTAAAAGCGCGAGATTCATATAATTTTTAATTATTATAGATTTTTGAGCAAGATTATATTTCTAATTTTTAAAATATTATAATGTTAAGTGTTTTGTCTAATATTTAAGAAAATATTTTTATTGTCAACTATAGTATTATTTAAAAATAATATACTTATTTTCAAGTATAATTTTATTTTTAAAATATCATTAAATCCGGTTGACCCTGATGAGACCAAATCAACCCACGACCCAAAAAATTACTTAGTTTGTTTGTCGATTCAGTTTAAAGACATTGAAATCTAAATATATTCATAATATTTTCATGCATAAAATATTGAAAATTGCTTGTTATTCAAGTTTAGATTTTTATTTATCTTTTTAGATTTGTTTAAGAAACTTCCGAAATCTTTTTTTTTTGTAAAGCTAATGTATGAAGATGAGTTTAGATGTTAGTCTAGATTCCGGTGAAAAGATTTCGGCCTAGAAAAAAAACTGGAGACAATTTGATATAAATTTAATCTAGATTTAGGCAAAAAGATTTCGCCAATTGTAAAAATCTAGATTTTGGCAAGAAAATGAATATATATTTTAAACTGCAAGATCTTTATTGTTATACCAACATTTGTTAAAGAAGTTGAGAAATTTTAATAGTATAGATGTTACAAATGTTTTTTTTAAATCTTTAAAAAAAATTATCATTGTACTTAAAAGGAGCAAAATTTAAATTATAATATCCTA
>OVAN01004904.1:214-24679 GCA_900406275.1 Anastatica hierochuntica | reverse complement strand
TCCTTTTCTGCGCCATCTTCATCTTCACTGTCACTCAGCTCCAATTCATTTTCGTGCTCAGTTAATGTTGCATCAGAGTATATGTATTGATTTCACTGACCTGAATAAGGCATGTCCCAACGAGATCTTCATCGCTCTGAGAGAACGACTTCGGCTCTTGTAGAGTCGGATACCTTAGATAATCCAAAACCTATGGTTGAAGAACACAGGAACCACAAAAATCTCTCCATGATAGAGTCATTGGAAGGAGAAACTGGAGATTACCAATTATACAATACATTTTGTAGGGAGTGGCCTCCCCCCCTAACAAGTGAGAGGCTCCAAAACTCCTTGAATGACAAATATTGTATAATTGACTCTAGCCTCTACCATTCTAGAGGCCGAGCTCTTTCTATTCGAATCAAATGACATGGATACTTATGGCAAACTATAATCACATACTGCGAGAAATACTCCACTCAATGCGACAAGTGTCAACGATACGCACCAATAGTTCACCAGCCAACTAAAAAACTATCCTTAATATCCGCACTATACCCATTTAAGCGATGGCCAATGGATATCGTTTGACCTTCGGTCGTGTAAGGTAAAGGGCAACAGAAATTGCCTTCCTGCTAGTCTTAACTGACTATTTTACCAAATTGATAGAAGCTGAGGCTCTCCAACAGCTAGCTGAAAAAGTACAAAGATTCGCATGCTAAGACATCGTATGTTGTTATGGAATCCCCTACAACATCATAACCGAAAACGAATCATAATTCATATCCAAAGACTTCAAAAAAATTTTCGAGACATGGAACATACGTTTCACAACTTCCACGCATCGGTACCCCCACGGAAATGGCAAAGAGGAGCAAGCAAACATGTCGATTTTAACAAACCTCAAAAACGCGCTTACGTACCAAGAAAAATTCTTAGTCCGAGAAACTACAAGAAATTCTTTGGGCATGTCGCACCAGGAGAGCCACAGAAGAAACTCATTTATCTTTAGCTTATAGGTTTGAAGTTGTTGTCCCCACCGAAGTCTCAGTTAGAAGCCTACAACGAACCCTTTGCACCTCAGACTATGAGGCCAATAAACAGCTGTTACTTGACAATCTCAATTTAATCGAGGAGCGTCGACAATAAGCAGTGGTCCATATTCAAAATTATCAGCAAAGAATTGAACGACAATACAATTCCAACATCAAATCAAGGAGATTCGTAGTAGGTGATCTCATATTACAAAAAGTATATGAAAACACCAAAGAGCGAAGCACTGGGAAGTTAGGTACCAATTGGGAAGGGCTATATCAGATCATCCACATGGTAAGATATGACATCTACAAGCTCGTAAAGGTACGAATCGGAGTATCAGAAATATGATCATAGAATGTCATGAACCTAAAAAATTATTATAAAGGTACGAACCGGAGTACCGAAAATACGATCATAGAATGCCATGAACCTTAAAAATTATTATCACTCAGTACATTAGGGATCAAACTACGTTAGGCTTGATCCCCTGACATGGTACATTGGTAGCTTCTCATAATGAGTATTGACCCCACATTATATATTCTCTCATATGTCATTCATGAGATGCAGACGTCTTAATGAATAACCGAAGAGAACCTTCACCATCAGGAAAACAAAAACCAAGAAATATCACCTACTTCGTTGGGTTTCATGATAAGTTCAAAAACTTTGCTCATTTTTTCACAATGCTTTTGTACTCTATTGATATAAGTACCTCCATTCGCTTATATTTATCATTCAACGAAGAATGCATAAACATGTTACTTATAGGTCATAAAATCCTACTATCTATTTCAGGTTCCCAGAAACCTGAAAATCGAAGGTCTTAAAATCCTCACGACTGATTTAGATTCCCTGAAACCTGACATGTAATCTAAAGTCTTAAAATCCTTATAAGTGATTCATATTTCCAGAAATCTGACACGTAATCTAAGGTTTTAAAATCCTTGTAACAGATCCAGGTTCCCAGAAATATGAAACTTAATCAAATATCTTAAAATCCTAACATCTATCCAGGCTCTGAGGAACCTAACATACAATCAAAGGTCTTAAATTCTTATCACTCAAGTACAAGTTCCTATAAACCTGATACTTCAAAGGTCTTAAAGTCTTATCACTTAAGTACAGGTTCTCAAAAACCTGATACTTTAAAGGTCTTAAAATCCTATCATTAAAGTACAAACTTCCAAAAGTCTGATATTTCAAAGGTCTTTAAAATCCTATAACTCAAGTACAAGTTCCCAGAAACCTGACATTCGAAGTTCTTAAAATCCTATCATCAAGTACATATTCTTTGGAACATCATACTTCTAAGGCCTTAAAATCCTATCAGCAAGTACAATTTCCCAGTAACCTGAAACTTCAAAGGTTTTAAAATTCTATCACTAAAGTACAGGTTCCCAGAAACCTGATACTTTAAGCATCTTAAAATCCTATCATCAAAGTATAGGCTTCGAGAAGCTTGATACTTCAAAGGTCTTAAATTCCCATAATCAAGTATAGTTTCTCAGAAACCTAATACTTAATCAAAGGTCTTAAAATCTTGTAATCCATTCTAGGTTCCTAGAAACCTAACACATGATGGTTCTAAAGACATATCATTCATTCCAAGTTCCGAGAGAACAGTCAGTCAAAGGTCCTAAAGACCTACCATTCATTCCAAGTTCTCAGAAAACTAACACTCAAAGGTCTTAAAGACCTGTCATTTATTCCAAGTTCCCAAAAAACCTGATGGTTAATTGAAGGTCTTGAAAACCTATCATCTATCTCAGGTTCCCAGAAACCTAATACCTACATAAAGGTCCACAGAGACCTAACCCTTGAACAAAGTCTTAAAAATCCCAACGTACAAGCCTTAACCTCTCATAAAGATCTCTGGAATCCTTAAAGCTCAACTAAGGGTATTCAGGCAAACTTGAATCACCCGAGGCAAAAGTACGAGGTAGCCAGACTCTTGCGGGAGCCTAAACCTCCCAAAGATCCTTTGAGGTGGAACCTCAAATAGTTCTTGAGTGGCCTCAAGCAAACATAAAGGTCAGGCGAAACCACAACTTCAAGCACCCAAACCTCGACAAGAAAACCCATACCTACATATGACAACCTTTGGGTAGCCAAAAAATTAACAGACTAAAGATACTTAGAATTTAAGCAGACACCATAATATGGAACCATAATGAAGCAAAATGTCTAAACGCCTCCTCAGGCGACAAATTTGGAACAAAAATAACATATGAAGTTATCAATAGCTGAATAGATAGATATCAATATACGAGGTCTGATCTTGCATCTGAAACCTCGGATCCTCGCATCCGAAACCTCGGAGCCTCACTCCGAATGTTTGGGGAAAGTTGTTAGGCCCATGTCCCACACTCAAAGGCCCAGTTAAAGGTATCATTCTCCATAAAGCTGGCTCTCGAGGCCCACATATTTGTGGCCTAGATATTTGAGGCCCATATAAGGTTAGGTACCTCGGCAACTGATTCAAAGGGGGAAGTTGTAGATGCCAAGATATGCGGAGGAAATCTCGTTGGCGTCAGGTTGATTAATCTGTTTAAGGTGCCAAGATTTGCGGATGAGATCTCGAAGGCGTCAGATAGAGGAAGGGTCCTTAGTCAGATGTTATAAAGGAAAGGGGAGGCTGTAACTTGGGAGGATCTTCTTCTTCAGCTCTTTCTAGACAACCATATTCAGAAACTTAGAGCTTGATCTCTTATTCTTTTCCTTTGTAATCAAAATAATTATTATCCTCATTTTCTTATTTTGATCTTTTGTAAACTAAATCGTTGTTCTTTTCATTCAATTCAATTCGTTTATAACACTTCATTAGTATCAATCCAACGTCTTTTGGTTATTCCATCTAAGGTTCATATGGAATTCCTCCACGAATCTCTTTCCTCATCAAAATCGTTTACAAATTTCAAGTGTGGATTTTGTGAACCACATAAAAGTTTTGTTTCATATACGAAATCAGGATATCAAGTTCTAAATCTGGCATGAACGCTATTAGTAACTTATTTTTATTGGTATCATCTTGATCAATTAATGTATTTTACGTTTATCTATTATATATTGTTTGTATATTTGGGCTTATAGACTTTTATAATATTTTTACTATTATTTTTTTCTCTGCATAATATTTTTACTATTATTTGATATGGAGAGAAAAGAACCTAGCCACAAGAGAGGGAGAGCAAAAAAATTGGCAATCATGTTTTGTCTCTCCAGCGACCTGTCACTCTGTATTGGCACTGGTAAAAGGATTTTTATTTTGTATTTTGTTTCTCATTCCTCAACCGTGATTCTTTTTGGTTTTTTGTTTTGAACCAGGATTTTGGCTTTGCTTTGGATCAGAAGTTCAACGGTCGGTTGCCGGATAAGAAGGTAACGATCTGATGCCGGAATCGGAGATCGACAAAGTTTCTTCTCATCAGAGACACAGCAATGCCTTTATCTTTGCAGTATTCTTTTTTTTCTTTTGTTAAGATTTTCATCGGTTCAAGATATAATAATGTTTGTTGTTTCAAGATATGTTCCGCAATCTCAAGTTGTTATTCGAGCGGTGAAAATGATGATACACATATGGCGAGATTTAGTTTATCCATTTTCAAGTCATAAGACAGTATTATCTTCCAGTTATAAGACAAGTTGTGTGCTCATCTTTGTTTAGAAGTTGATTTATTACCATAACCCATATTGATGTACATGGAACAATTTCATTTTTCGTGTATCCGTTAATACATTCGTGATAGACGGTGTTGTAGAATGATTATTTGGAATAAAATCATTTTTAGTTTTTTTAAAAAAATTTACTATTATTTAATGGTTCTCGGATGTAATCAAGTTGGAAAACACACTTTAAATTACAATGTCAACATACGTAGAAACTCTACAAAATAGAAAGTGATGGAAAAAATAGACATTTTAACGTGAATATGCGAGACAGCTGTGACTAAATCCATCACCTCCCTGATGTCGGTCTGAGACGACTCAGGCGAGTTGCAAGGAGAAGCAAAGGCGTCCATCTATATTCCTGGTTAAAATTCACTTCTTTATTTTATTAATTTGTCGTGGAAACCACACGAGCCTCTAATACACACTTGCTTTAACTTGAAATCTAATATTCAACCCTTATACGCCCAATCAATCAAAACTATGCAATTCGATATAATGAAAGGTCACTTTATTTACATTATAATTTACAATTATACATTAACAGAAAAATTATCTAATTAATAAACTTAGAAAACGTTTTTTTTTCTTGGTAAGAAGTTAGGAGTGAGCTTGATAAGGTTAAGCTCCTTTTCCACATTAGGAGGTCAAAATTTGTTCATCAAAAGTCTAGATATAATATATATATTGAGTTAGGAGGATTGCTTGCCAAGATTTCAGATTTTGCAGAGTTCACTACAATAATGAAAAATCCAGAAAAGTGGTCCACCCTAACAATTTAACTGACGAATTTTTAAGAATTGCACAACAAACTTCCATTTTTTCCCCTTTTCATAATCCCTCGATCACGTAACATACATGCTGACTATTTAGCACGCATTTCTTGTCAATTGTTTCGTGATTGTATATAAGATTTTTTCCTCCAAGTTAGACAACTAATCCTAAGATATCTTTTTAACTAACATGTGATGAGTTATATATATACTTGATTAATGTGTCCAACCCATTTATATGATCAGGTCCGTCTCGTAAGAACCTAGGGTCTGGTGTTGGTTCAAATATTTTTAAAATGTTCCTTTTTTTTTCACCGAAAACCCATTTCATTAATATGAAAGCGTACTTTCCTCTGGGGAAAGCCGACTAGGTACCAATGTGCTTACATGGGTAGAAATAGCACCGCTTTGTCTTGTCTTTTTGGCAAGACTATCGGCTACAACATTACATGAACGAGAAACCTAGAAGATGTTAAACAAAATAAAAGAACTTTTAAGTCTTGCAAAATCATTCAACTCGGCAGCAAAAGATGGCCAATCCGAAGATGATGAGACCATTGATATCAGTTGCATGCAGTCCGTCGCAAAGGTGATCTCTGTTGTTGCTGCTGATGTCAGCACCTCCATCGTCCACATCAATGCTTCGAGCTCCGTGTGTAAGGGAGATAAAGTATTGCGGGTACTTTTATATCCATTCCGTACGGGAATGTCATTCTCCACTAACGTCCACCCGAGACCACAACATGTATCAGTTGCGCTCCAGGAGCCATCTATGAAGCAAACCATGCCCGAGAAAGAAGGGGTGGTCACTTGGGATGGTAACGTGGGAGAGTTGTCCAAATGTGCTTCGGGTTCCTCTGGAGAGTTGGCATTTTTCCATGCACTAGCTTCTTGGATGGCATGGGAAACTATGTCCCTGGGGTCTTCCCTCTTGCCTCTGAATATAACCTCGTTTCTAGCCTTCCAGATAAACCAAAGAAGCCAAGGGAAAATACTCATCGATTCCACACTTGCACCTATTTCCTTGGCCTTCCAAAAAAAGGTAGTCAAAGTTACTGAAGATGGAAGTCCGAGGAAATAGAGAAGGGGCTGACGGGATGGGAGCTAAAGCCCATACTTGGCGAGCCAGTGGACATTCGAATAATATGTGGTTACTAGATTCCTCCTCCGCATCGCAAATGAGACAAGATGGCTCAGTGCCTATGTGTCGGGAAAATAAACTTTGGCATGTGGCCAGACATCCAGATAAATATTGCCACACAAAATGCTTGAGTTTTCGTGTGGTTTTAAGATTCCATGCTTGTGCCACTAATGAATCTACTGAGGGTCCCTGAAAGGGGGGGGGGTCACAAGCACGACGAGAGATTTCTCTCGCGGCCCAAAATCCTGATCGAACCGTATAGTTCCCAGATTTCGTATAAGACCAACTATAACCGTCGCTCAGGTAGTTCTTTGACGGTCGGATACTTAAGATCCAAGGAATGTCCTCCTCCACAAACAGCTCCCTGAGACGGTCCTCCTTCCAACTTTTTGTCGAGTCATCGATTAAGTCATTTACGTAGAGGTGGGGGTCTCTTTCTTGAGATATGCCTCTTGGGATACGTGCGGGAATGTCAGGGATCCAAGGTTCACTCCAAACTTTAGTGATCATTCCGGATCCAATAGTCTTTCGCAGACCTTAGCAGAGCAACGATTTTGCTGCCAAAATACTCCTCCATCCGTAAGACGTTCAGTTTGATTTTTGTACCTCTAAGGGGTTACAATATTTGAAGTATCGACCTTTGAGGACCCTACTTAATAGGGAGTTTGGGAACCTGATAAGTCACCATAATTGTTTTTGCCAGCAAAGCTAAATTGAATTCCTCAAAGGATCTGAAACCTAAGCCTCACTTTGAAAGTTGGGTACAAAGTTTATCCCATGCTTTCCAATGGATTCCTTTACTATCCGCCTTGGAGCTCCACCAGAATCGAGCTATTGCACTACTTAGCTTAGTGCATATCGCTTTTGGGAGTAGGAAGCAGGACATCATATAAGTCGGGAGAGCTTGGGCAACTGATTTTATTAGGATTTCCTTCCCACCCTTAGAGAGAAACTTTGCTGACCACGAGTTAATTCTCGATTGGAGGCGGTCTCTAACAAAGGTAAAAACTTCGGCTTTTGACCCGTGAATTTTTTCTGGGAGACCGAGGTAAGTTCCCATGCCTCCTTCTTGGTGTATACCTAACACTTCCTTTATCTTTGTTCTCTCTAGAGCGGGGATATCAGAGCCAAACATCACAGATGATTTAGTGAGGTTTATAAGTTGGCCTGATGCTTCGCCATATTGGCGGATTATATCCATAACCTCTTTCCCTTGGCCTTCATTAGCTTTACAGAAGAAAAGGTTGTCGTCCGCAAAGAGAAGGTGAGAGGTTGAAGGACTTGCTCGAGATGTTTGAATGCCTTGGATTCGCCCATGCCATTCTGCATCCCGGAGCTACGCAATGAGGGCTTCAGTGCAAATAATAAAGAGATATGGGGAGATCGGGTCCCCCTGACGAATTCCATGGGATGGGGTAATCTTCCCTTTTGGGGCTCTATTAAGAAGTATTTTATATGATACTGATGAGATGCAGAACATGATCCAACCTACCCACTTGGGTGAAAATCCCATCTTAATCATGAGGGTTTCAAGAAACTTCCATTCCACCCGATCATACTTAAGCCCTAAATTAAAAAAACTATTATAATTATAATAGTTGGGTCCCGTTTTGTAATGTGTTTTTTTTTTTTAAATTTGGGCCCTAAATTCTAAAGAAAATTTAGTGAAACCTAAGTTGGGTCTTGTGCTTTTGCACCGTGTGCACACTCTCAAAATTGGGTCTGTATATGGTAAATGTCCATTACCTATAAAGATTCATATGACTTGGTTTGTTAAGTGTATGATTATGCATAAATATACTATTAGGATTACTTTTGGAAATAATTCTCGTTAGGATCATATTAAAATTTAGACATTCCTCTACTAACTTTACTTACCCTAAGATAAATGTAAAAAGTGTTGTATCTCGTATACTGGACTAGGGGCTACTGTAGCACCCATATCCGGTAGACCGAAATTAACCATTTTAGCACAGTCAAAAGCACTTCCCTAAACCACTAACATGAACTGTAATCGTTACTTCTAATCCGCTAACCTGCAAAAACGTCAAAAGAAAGAAAAAAAGGAATAAGAGAGGGTTAGTGTCTTTTCAAACAAGTCACAGAGTAAGAACGCAACTAAGTCCACGTTGCTCAAACGCTCAGCTCCAAAAGTTTAAACCTAAATCCAAAACCCAAAAACATAGAACCTAACTTGCTGCACAAGCAATCACTAACAACACATCTCAATTTGTTGTCTTCAAAATATTTCATCTCAATACTTTGTCTCCACGCTTCAACAAATAATCCATTTCTCAACACAATCAATATCACACAAATCAACATTCTAACTAAATCTAGAGTCCGTCACACTCGGGCCCCTAGTCCTAAAGAAGTATACCACATAGCTCTTAAACTCTCTGGTTGGGGTATCCTAAGCCGTGAGTCTGGCTTGCTCGTCGGTTGAAGCTCGTCAGCCATATTTCCAATCTACTCAAACCCCAACGCAGATGGAAGTCGACACACGACAAACTGCTGCCCAAGGGATAATTGTCTTATTACACACAATCCTGATATTTTGAACTCAGTACTCAACCACCTTCGTACCGCTAGACATGGGTTTCTTCCACCGAAACTCCTTGATAGCTTGTTCCACGGTAATGGCGCATTACGCCACTAAACAAGATGTGTTAGCATCCCACAGAAAACACATTACTAAAAGGTCATTGACGCTCATAAATAACTATTAGGTCTCATATGTTAAACAATGTACAAACTTTACTTTTTGAAAGTCAACACCTTTCCCCTCGTACCCATTGCTTACTTTCAAACCTACATGGTAATCAAGTTTATCTCTAAAATATCTTGTTGTTGCATTAACAGTTGAGCCACACGCATATACATAATTAGAATACTAAAAATCTCAACAAAAATAAACAACAAGTTTAACTAGAAGGAAAATTTAGGAATTCTCGTTTATAGAAAAATATATCGAAAAATTAGTCTGAATACAAATGAGATTGAATCTTTAATAAGATAGTCAAAAATAAATGTCGTGTATGTGTTTGTAGCTGAGGATTGAAGAAACAAAATCAACGAGTAATACAAGAATAAAAGAACTTTTAAACTCAAATATCCTATATTTGAGAAATAAAACATGAAAATGTTGAGAAATAAAACACCATGTCCGGATAGATTCACATGCGAGACAACACAATCATCTCTTTAATTCCAAAGAAAATTAGAGCAGACAACCTGAGAGAAATCTTACCCATCTCCTGTTGCAACGTTCTCTACAAAGTGCTATAAAAGATTCTCACCAGAAGGTTCTAACGACTGCTACCCTCCATGATTTTGAGCAACCAATCATCCTTCATAAAGGGTCGACTCATGGCTGAAAACATCTTACTTGCTACTGAAATGATTCAGGGATTCGACAGATAAGATATAACCCCAAGAGGACTGCTAAAATGGATCTCTATAAGACATTCGACAGTGTGAAATGGGACTTCATTATTCAGATTCACAGAATAATGGAGTTGCCTCTCAAATTTTGTTAATTGGATCAAAGAATGTCTATCTACAACAACTCTCTCTATATTTGGTGAATGGTGAAATAACATGATACTTTAGAGAAACAAAGGTCCTGCGTCAGGGAGACCTTCTTTCTCCAACTCTGTTTGTAATGGCTATGGAAGTTTTCAAAAGTCTTCTTAGCTGGAAATATGAGGTTAGCTCCATCGGTTACCATCCGTTGGTTAGAAGTCCAAAGATAAATAATCTGGCTTTCACCGACGATCTCATGGTGTTTTTTGACGGATCCAAAAACTCCATCCAAGAAATATCTAGAGTTCAAGATGAATAAGGATAACTCTATCCTTTACACTGCTGGGATACCTGCGGCAGAGAGTGATGAAATCAATCAAATGTGATTTTAACAAGGAACCTAGCCAGTAAGATACCTGGAACTGCGATTGTTTCATAGAAGAGTTTGATAAAGAGACTATTCTCCTCTCACGGATAAAATCAAAGAAAAGTTCAATCATTGGACAACAAAGTTTCTTTCCTTCTCTGGTAGACTACAACTCCTCTCATCGGTAATATACGACCTGATTAACTTTTTGTTCTCCACTTTCACACTCCCAAATGGTTGCCTCAAGGAAATTGAGAGAATGTGTAACTGATTTCTCTGGTCTGGTGTTCTTTTGAAATAGCAGCGGCGAAATTTTCTTGGAAGGAAGTGTGTTTGCCAAAAACCGAGGGTGGCTTGGGGCCGAGACACTTCAGTGTATGGAACAAAGCTTTAAATTTACACCTAGCGTGGATGTTATTCACCAAAAGGGATTCACTTTGGGTGGCATGAATCCAAAATCATATGTTGAAATCTGAATCCCATTGGAATGCAGAAGTTAAGAAAACAACTTCTTGGACGTAGAAGGTTTTATTAAATTTAAGGCCTCTTGCCTGAAGATACAAAGGCTGCTCCATCAGTGATGGTAAGTAGGCAAGTTACTAGATGGATGATTTGACTCAACTTGGATCATTGATTGAAGTGTTAGGAGAAACAACTCATCAAAGGATGGGATTCCTCTTATGTCAATAGTCTTACAAGGCATTACTCGTGGGACAAGGAGACTGCCTACTGAAAGAGAAAGGAACCCATCTATGCTGATTCTTTGTAATACTCTTATGCAGATTGAACCTTCAGGGAGTCTTAGAGGCCAAGATACATTTAAATGGGGAGAAAGAAATTCTCCTATCAGACGGGTTCACTATCTAAGGAACACGGGAGCTTATACAACCTACAAGAAATCAAAAGGCATAGAGTGAGGTAGTGTGTTTTAAAATAGCAATTCATAAACACTCATTCACCTTCTGGCTAGCCAATATAAGCAGATTACCTTTGAAATACAGGATGCAGAGATGGAGAAGCAACAATATGTGTAATTGTGTGATGTGTTCCACGGGTTTTGGAAAATAATGAACACCTTTTCCTACACTGTGACTATGTAGAGGAGATTTTGAAGAAGGCTTTAAGAAGACTCGACCAACCACAGGTTGCTTTCAGTGACTGACATACTCCAATATTATGGATGCGAGGTCAACCTCTCAACCACCCTGAAAAAGCTAGTCAAACAAGCAGTCATCTACTTTATTTGGCAAGAAAGGAATGCTCTTGTACACACCAAAGTCAAGCTCACTGTCAACCACTTATTTGGAAGCTTGGACAGAACAATCCGGATGGTTTGCTAGTTCGCCGACACAAGAAGAAATGCATATCATTGCTAAAGAATTGGCTTACTCATAGTTTGCTAATGTTAATTTCTAATAGACTTTTCAATAGTTGCCATTGGCCTTTTTAATTTTTTTTGGACCTTGGAAACAAAAAGCTATTTATCTTGTAACCCCCATGTTCCTGACATAAATATAATTAACATGTTATACAAAATCTTTTATTTAGAAATTGCGTAAACAATCTTACAATCCACTTGTTTAACTTTTGTGAGACTTGCTTAGGTGTTGTGAGACAAAGTTTTATATTTTTAATTTCTCTTTTTCTTTAACAATCTCACAAGTTGCAAGTGCACAACTATGCGATTGTAACACTTGAAGGTAGATCCACAATGAGCTAGTTAAGCTAGAAAAGCCTAAGCTTTGAGAATCTATAATATATCTTAAGCTAATAAAATCAAGAGAGGTTTTGGCTATACCAATCTACTTCTCAATTCAAAACAAAAGAAATAACTTAGACAAGATAATTAAGACAAAACAAGAAAGTAAATAAAAAAAAGCATAAAACAAATGCAAAAACGAGAATTGAAGGCATGCAAAACGTTGGATCAAAGGGAGTCTAACTAAAGAGACTATATTGATGGCAATAGTGATGTTAGATCAAACTATTAAGAACAATTTCATGACCAAAAACATATATAGCTTACTCAACTTTCATAACTAAACTATTTTTTATATGATGCAATCACTCAACTTTCGCTTCTTTCAATTGAAAAATCACTAGAAATCATTATGAAAATCTCCATATAATCAATAAACTCCCTAGCAATCAACCTTTCTTGGCTAAGCTAAGTTTATCATGAATTAAGTTCTCATAGACATTTCACCGAACACCTTTTGATAATCAAACACATACACATGAAGATTCGTTCCAATCAAGAATTAAAGCCTCCTAATCCATTTGAATAAAAAGATAAACCATCCTAGCACCATTATTACAATCATATCTAACAAAATCTCAAACACCGAAAATCATCTAAAGAAACTACTCATTGATCGTAAAGAGAAGAAATGAGAAAGAAAACATACACATAATGATATATTGATTTGAGCTTTAAGATTCAAGATACAATCCATAAAGAGAGACTAACGATCTTAAAAACATCCAAACATCAAGAGCAAAACACTAAAAAAATTCGCACTAGAAAGAAAGGAGAAGATCAAAGTTAGGAGTTTTTAGGTTAGATGAGTATATGGTAGGTCAATTGAAAAGATTTAGATGGACATCCCTTACCACCAATGTAGACGTATATGGTAGGTCAATTGGGCAGAATGCGTCACTCCTTCTAAAATTTTTGATTGTCGTCAAATTGATATATACTATACCCTTTTTAAAAATTAATCAATTTTTCTTAGCCTCAATCATCTTCTTAGCATCCATTAATATTCAAGAGTACATAAATGAAAGAAATATATGCATATGTACGAAAATGCAAACCTTAACTTTGAAATGAAAAATAAGAGGAAATGTGACTCAAAAATAACTATATTGGCACTAAAAGCGACAAAAACATAAAAATATGGACATGAATTGATGTAAATTATGAGAATATCAATTCTTCCGGACATGTCTTTTGCTTGTTCTCAAGAAAACCAAGAAAATGCAAACCCGCAAGAAATTTTGAAACAAGATTAACATGCCAAGTATTCTTAGGAAGACTTCCAATTTAATGTCCTAAAGAGTAGTAACATTGTGTATGGATCAATAATTCTCAAGGTACTCCATCGTACTCATCACAATGAATCACTTTAGGAACCTAAGCTAAGAATCCACAAATCACTCAATCACCAATACCATTTACATTCACTTAATTTTTTTGCGTGCTCTTTACTCATGGACAATGCATCTCAACCATTCAGTCTGACGCAAGAAAGGCTTAAATGAGAAGAAGTATTTAAAGAAGGTTTCATTCATTTCATTTTGTGATTTCTCTTAACTAGTTGTGCAAGACATTAGGCAAAATAAAGGTGTACTGAACAATTTATTTATAGAAACTTTTACTTTCTCTAGTTTATCCCACACGACATTCCTAATCATCTAAACACTACTCGTAGTGTTTCCCATTCTATGCAAAAAACTGCATTCCTTTTGTTCCTTGAAACTCTCTTTTCTTTCTTTTTCTGAAAAATAGAGATTCATAGATATCTCCCTCCTAACATTCTCTTGATTTTTGGAGTCTTTTTTTACTAATCAATTTTTAATTCATCTTTTGTTTTTTCTTTTTAGCTATACGAGTTTAGTCTTCTTTTGATTTTCTTTTGTTATTAAGGTTAGAGATAAAATTTTCCTAACCTCTAGTGCCATAACTCATAACTTCTTGTTTTATTTTTCGGTTTTTCTTTCTTATTCACACACTCAAACCATGATCATGAAACTTTTAAACATTATTCTACGCATGGTTGAGACGCCAACACAAACCAATAATTCTCAAAACCCATTTGAACATTTAAGAACAATCTTTCTAACTTTTCTAATTAGCCTTAAAGTGAGGCTAACTCTAAAGGAACACATATTTGTTGTTCAACCTCTTTGAACATGAGTTTTTATCCATGTGTGCACTTTCTAAAAGAGGCATCACGTTCAAAAATTATTGGGGGGGGGGGTGGGTGGGTTAAGAATGAAAGGTTTAAGGCTCTTTAGGACATGATCATTATTCTAAAAGTGAGAGTAGACACTTGAGTTAAGAAGAGTGACAAAATCAGGTAAGAACATAGCTAAAATATTTAGTGTTAAGCAAGAGTTTCTAATCAGTTTAAGTTTCACTTGATAGCTTCATGAGTTGAAATGCTTCAATTTTAACTTAGGCCTTCAGGAAGCCAATTTCAAGCATGCATTTTCCAATTTTTTTTGTCATCAAAACTCATTCAATAAGGTTCCGGTCAATTACTTTCCGCTAGGGAAAGCTGTGAAACCGTGGTGCTTACATGAGTACAATACGAGTTCCTTCCCTATGGTTCAAACACTATATTTCTACTATGAGGGCAATGAATTGTAAGTATAACTAAGGTTACTTACAAGGCATTGTTCTCTATGCCAAATGTAACTTCTATGCTCTAAACACCCAATGTACTCACATGAATGCATCGATATGAATTTTATAAAATTTTAAAATTTTCATGAAGTTTTACAATGCAAGACTCACATTGTGAAAAAGAAAACAGAACCAATTAAATAATAATTAGATACTTACCCCATCCCCCGAACTTAAACTTCACCATCCCAGTGAATCTTAAGCCGTGAGAGAATGCTTAAAACAAATAAAAAAACATGAATATAAAGGCGATGATATTGAAAATTGTTGAGTAGATACCTTTCACCTAAGGAGATAGATTTTTTGGCTTTGCAAGGGGCGCTTTGACCTCTATGAAAGTGCAAGTTGCTCACGTTTTTTGATACTTTGCATAAAACAAGTTTGAATAACTGAATAAGAGTGCATAACAGAATGAATTAAAGAGAGCTTAATCACTAAAATCTAGCATAAATCAGTATATTAACAAACTCTAATATTTTTTCAAATTAACAATTCAACTTGAGTTAGCCATTAAATCAACCGTACTAGCAAACAAGTCTAAAATTCAAGATTCAAATATCAAGATATCAGTATTCACAGTTCCAAAATTGAAATGGGCATAGCTTTTTTTGTTAACCAATGATATTGCAAAATTTATTTTGTTGGAAACTTCAGGTATAACTAAAAACTATATTTAAAAACCAATAAATCACATTTTTCTCAAACTTTTTAAAATATACTATTTCATAAAGAACACTCAAGAACATCATAATTTGAATTTTCAGTTCATGTTCGAATCTCTTAAATCAAAAAAAATTGAAACTAGTAACCAAGCATTATCAAACCTATTCTAATCACACTAAATAAATTTAAAAAAAAAACAACCTAAGGTAAGAAAATTCTAAAGAAAATTTGTAACTCTCTAAAAAAATATGAGTTTGAGTTCATATCTTTAATTTCTTATGCAAATGAGGTTGGACATGAGCTATTAATGCAACATTATAAAGATTTTCAGAGAGATTTAATGAATCAAAGTGTGTAGATTTTTTTTATTTAAAATTGTTCTTGAAATGCTCAAGTAAAAATTAAGAGGATGAGCGAGTGAGAAGAAGATGTCGGCCATTCGTTGATTTGAAGTGGAAGTGGAAGTGATTTTTGTACTTCATTCTCCTAATTTTGCCAATGTACCTGTAAGCAAGATCAAAACAAAATCAAAATATACGTCAAAAGAAAGCAAATAACGTAAAGATTCATAAGAATTTTTTTTTTTGACAAAACTTTTGTTCTTGGGAATGCCTTCCAAGGGGCTTGTTTAGAGTCATTAGCTTGACTTTGGGAATGAGACTAGGATTTTGGTTTGATTTGCAAAGGAGGAGCTTTTAATTTCCATGGTGGATCATGTAGCTCAATGACAATAATGTTCTTCTTCAAAGCACCAATTCCTTTTTTTCTTTTTCGTTCTTCTCTTTTGTCACTATGGCTATAGATTTTTGAAAAAGGGTTTTGGAAGCCTTTACACTTCACTTGAAAATTAAACAATCCATCAACATATATTGTTAGAGTTAAAGTCATAGTAGGAAAATGAGTGGGATTGAGTGGTACTTTCTTTACACCAAAGTCTTTCACCACACTCGAGATTGTACATGGAAGTATTGTGTTTATTAACAAGCATGATTGAAGTGGAGCTTTGTTTCGTCATCTTTGGATTTTTCGTCTCGACTTTCTCACATGAAACCACATTCTCATTAGCCTTGTTATCATATAAGGCATCTTGTCCAAGAATCCTACCAAATAAGTAAGGTTCTATGAATTTTCCAAAATTGCCACTCTTGGGAATCAACTTTGGCCCACGAGATTTTTAACTTGGTGTTGTGCCTTGTATAGACTCATTATCCTCTTGGTCAATCATCATCATCAAAGTGTTGATCATTTTCCTTTCTGTGACCACATCTATTATAACCTTGTTGAAAATCGAGTTGTCTTGTGCCCATTTCATAAAGGATATTGTAACCGCGACTCCTCTCATGTTTTCCTTAATCTTCTGGTATTTGGCTTCAAAGATTTCAATCTCCCAGAAAATGATAAATTCAATTCATCAATGATAATGCTGGTGTCAGTTGGCTTCTCTTTTTTCTTCCTTCTGGGACGTGGAGAAGCTACATCTTTTGTAGCTTTTTCCTGTTCTTTTGGGTCCCTTTAAGCTTATAGGAGTCTCCTATCCTTATCAATCCTCTTGAAAGTCTTCTTCAATAGGAACCTTGTCAACTTGCTCGTCTTCCTCTTTAAGGTTTCTCATTTTGATTTCTTGGTGGTAGTTGCTTCTTAACTCTCAAGGTGATGGCTTGACACAACTCGTTCATATTTACTTCACAGTTTTCGATAACTCTTTCTTTTTGAAATTCTAACTTAGATGCTTGCTTCGCTATCTTGTATTACAGATCATTCACATGAGATGCAAGACATTCATACCATTATTTTATCTGTATGTAATTTTCATATGCCTTATGGGTGGCCACCTCAAATCTCTTGTTGGTTTCCTTTTTGATATCTCCTTTCCCAACCAAAAGATCCTTCAACATGGCATTGATTTCATATTCCTTAGATTTCTTTTGTTTCATTGAAGGTTATTGTTCATGTATCCTTCTTAGTGAAGATTCTTGGGAGTAACTCCTTTGTTAGACTTCTTAAACAAAAACTCACTTCCTCTCATTGGTTCCTAGGAGCTCCTCTAGTTGAATCCTTCTCTTTAAGATGCATTACAACTTCTCTATAAAAATTTTCAAGTTTCTCAGTCTTTGTACTCATCTCCCCAAATTATTTATCATCCCTTTAAAAGTGGTTCTCAAAGCCATTATCATCTTAATATCTTCTTTCCAAAATTTCAACTAGCTTCTCACCTTGATCGGTTGATAAGATAGCAAAATTTTAATTACTTGTCGTGTTCAAAGCAAATCTAAATTGACCATGGACCTGTGTGAAAGATTTGTAGAAGGCTACCTTATGTGAAACCATGCTTTTCTAACAGTTCCCTCAAATTCTTGCTTAAACAAGGCAATTTCAGTTCTAAATTTGGTAATACTTTGGTGAGAGTAGAATCTTTAAAGAACTAGCTTCTTGCATTCTTCTCATGTGGTTATTGTTGAGCTTTTTATTCATTTCTTCAATTTGGAAGCTTTATCACCTAACGAGAATGAGAAGAGAGTGAGTTTTACTAGATCATAATCCCTTGCATCTCCACGGTCCCTCAAAACTTTTAAAGTTGTAGAGATGTTAAATGGGATCTTTCTTATCTAGCCCAAGATATCTTGTAATTTCAAAGTGAGGAAGATTGTGTTGTGGACATCTTATTCTTGTTCTTGTAGGATTGGTGAATGACGTGTCAAAATCCCCAATTATGTTTTGAAGCAAATGGTTCTCTTCGAAAATAAACTTTTCAATCACACACTCATCATCATTTCCATTTGTCATACCCATTCTTGGTTCTTCCATGCCCAATTTCATTCTTTGGTCAAACAATTCTCTTTCTCTTCTTGCATTCATCACCTTCAAATGGAAAAAAAAACACAGGCTGAAAGAGATTAGTACAAAAGTAAAAGAAAAGCTTAGTCTTGAAATAAATTGAAACCCAAAAGATAAACTGTAATTAGCTATTTTGGTTCCCTGAAAATGGCGCAAAAACATGTCGTGAGGCAGAGTTTTAAATTTATAGTTTAGCTAGAAAAGTCTAAGTTTTAAGAAGACCCAATCTATCTTAAGCTAGGCAAATCAAGAGTGGTTTTCTTAGGGATAGGTGTTCGGGTACCAATTTGTGTTCAATTTGGATTTCTTATTTTTGAGTCTAGAGGTTCAAGATCCATTCACGTATTTATATTTTTTGGTTCGGGTTCGGGTGGGGTCTTTGCGTTTTATGTTCGGTTTCGGGTATCCGTTTAAATTATGTAAAAGTTTCAATAATCCAAAAATATGATAAAGACATCAAATTCAAAAGAAAAAATAATATACAAAATACAAATTTAAACAATGCATTGTCAAATACCTAAAATTAACATGAAATTCGTTTGGTTCGAGTTTTTGGTGAAGAGCCGCCACGTAATTATGGTATTTTGAGCATTTTTGGGTATTTTCTTATATTTTCAGCACTTTTGGATAACTTGGAAGTTAAACCTAATATTTTGGATAAATTTTGGATATTAAAATTAAAAAAATTAATATATTATTGTCCTTTGGATATTTTTTGTTCTGGTCAGATTCGGCTTCGGTTCTTCGGGTAATGAATTCTAAGATCCGTTCGGGTATTTTATCAATTTTGTTTCGGGTTTGGTATCATTTTTTGGATCGGGTTCGGTTCGATTTTTCGATTCCAGGTATTTTTCCCACCCCTAGGTTTTGGTTCCTTACAATTTACTTATCAATTTAAATCAAAAGCAATAACTTAGACAAAGCAATTAAAAAAAAGCAAGAAAATAAATCAAACAAAAGAATTAAGCACAAACGGGATGCAAAACGAGAATGAAAGGTATGCAAAACGATGATTCAAAGGTAAGTGTAATGAAGAGAATATATTGATGGCAAAAAGTGGTGTTAGAACAAGCTATTAAGAACAATTCCATGACGATATATAGCTTACTCTACTTTCATTATAATAAAAAATTTCCTATATGATGCAATCACTTAACTTTCGCTTATTTCAGTTGATAAATAAATAGAAATAATTAAGAACAAGTCCGTATATTCACTAAACTCCCTAGCAACAAACTTTCATTGGCTAAGCCAATTTTTGGCATGAATTAAGTTGTCTTAGACATTTCATCGAACAACTTTTGAGCTTAAAATGCATACGCATCAAAATTTATTTAAATCAAGTTTAAGGCCTCCTAATCCACTAGAAATAAAGATCAACCATCCTGAACACCATGATTACAATCCTATCTAATCAATTCTCAAACACCCAAGATCCATCTAGATAAGAATACTCATTAATCATAAAGAGAACAAATGAGAAAGAAAGCATAAGCATAATGATACATTTAGCTTAGTTTTAAGATTCAAAAAATAAAAAAAAGAGAGCCTCTTAATCTTAAAAATAACCAAAGATTAAGAGAAAAACACTCAAATTTCGCACTAGAAAGAAATGAGAAGATCAAAATTATGAGTTTTAGGTTACAAAAGTATATAGTGTTTGTGACCAAGAAAGGGCATAAACTTAACTCACCATCGACCCCCTATTGCCACGCCATCTACCCTTAGATCAAGGGTAGGTCAATTGGACAGATTCATATGGGCTTCCCTTACCATGGGTCGATGGTGGGTCAATTGGGCAGAAAGCTTCACTCAATTTTCTGGCATTTTTTATTACCGTAGATTGATATATTATATAGCTCTTTTGTGTTTAATCCAATTTTCTTAGCCTCAATTTCTTCTTAGAATCCATTTATCTCCAAGAGTACCTAAATCAAAGAAAGATATGCAAATGTATGCAGATGCAAACCTAAACTCTGAATTGCAAGCTAAGATTAAATGTGACTAAAAAGGGACTAAATGAAGACTAAAAGTGACAAAACATAACAAATATATGGACATGAATTGATGTAAATTATGAGAATATCATTATTCAAAATTATTTGACTTGTTAATCCTAAGAGTTAGCTCTAACCAATTTCTAAATCTGCGCCTAAACCTTTCAAGCAACAACAGTTACTGTCGATGGTAGGTAAAATGGACGCATTCAGATGGGCTTCCCTTACCATGGGTCGGTGGTTTGTCAATTGGGCATAATGCTTCTGTAACGTCCCATCCCAAGGGGAACGAATTAACCAACCGATACAGCAAAAATCCATTCGCAAAACCACCAATTTTAAAAATAAATCGTCGCTTCTAACACAAACTTGCCAAAAAAAACCTGAAAAGGACAAAGATTGGAGAAACAAGAAGAGAGAGAGGTGAGTGAAAAGGGAATCACTTAACAAGGGAGTGCATTGCTAAAACACGCAAGTCTGCATACCGACTTAGCAAATCAACACCGCCATACTAGTCCTAGAAACATGCAACAAAGATGGCACGTAAAGCACCCAAAGAAAACACATAATTAGTTCTAGATAGCTTCAGTGACTCTTGGCACCCCTCCGAAGAGGCTTAGACAACATACATAGAATAAGTGCCTATACACACCGCCCAGTGGACGCTTTATCGATCTAAGGGCTACAAACACCGATCGACTTGAGGCCTTCACCCTACGCACACATGAATCTGGGAATACAGAGATTCACTAACCATACCCCCCACATCAAGTGTTCTCATACTAACCAATATACTTTTATATTTATATACACGCACAACAATCATCATGTGAATCAATAAACGGTCATATCGTATATTAATCATAGTTCCAATTTAACATGAAAGAACTCAATTAACGCAAGATCCAAACATACTCGATCATAAAGACGCAATCATGTTCCAGTGCTAATCTAACAATAGAAGAAAGCGAAGTCAAAAGAAAGAGGGGGATTTATGCGGTAGCTTCTCACCTTTACCACAAGTCGAGATCCAAAATCGGTTGACTGACGAACTACGTTTGGAAAGAAGGACCTGGACTAGGAAAACCCGAGGTTAGACCTTACTCGGGAATCTGCAAAAAAAGGAAGCTTTCCACTAATAAACTGCCAAAAATGGAAACTTGCCCAAAGAGGAAACATACCAAGAGCGTAAGTTTCAAAATATGGAAACATGGCATATATAGAAACTTCTCAAAAAAGAAGCCGCTCAAAAAAGAAGCCCGAGACCAGGGGTAAAATGGTCATTTCACTTACCAGGGAAGAAAACAGTTTCCGAAACATCTTGGGTTGTCCATGATTTCATGGAACCAAGAATTTTGAGATCCTCAGCTATCGTTCCGACGCGGACAACTTTGCTGCAACAACTCCCATGACACGTTTTTGGACTCATCTGAACTCGAAACTGGTTTTCCTTATACCAGTGAATTCATATGAGTCCCTGCTGCAATCTACAAAAGATCAGTCTGCTCTTAATCTTCAAGAGATTTTGATTTCAAGAGCTTCTATGGAGAAGATCTAGTTTTGTAATCGATATTGCTAAGTTTCTAAACCTTTTAACTCTTAATCAACTGAAGTTTTCTACTTATATCTCGTTCATATCTAATGTTGTCATGACTGTTGAGTAGTTTATTTGTTTAGTTTAGGAGTTTTCAAGGGCGATTAATGGATTGATTTTTAGGTTGTTAGATTTGATGATTTTCTTAGGGTCCTTTATTTAGATTGTTATTTGATCATTGTTGCTTGATTTACCATTTAGCATTGATTTATTTACCAAAAGAGTTGTTGAATTTCCTTTAATAATCTGGATGGGAAAAACCTTGGTACTCATGGGAGTGATTTCACCGAGTTTTTGTAAACTATCGATATGAACGTTGTGCTTGTTTATTCACTTAATAACCATCACAAGTTGAATAATTTAGATTGTTATACATTAATAATTGATACTATGGTAGTTGATTGATCATCCTTGCATAATTTGAGTTTTAGGACTTACCTATTGAATTTATCGATCTTTATATCTACTATAATCGATCCTTGATTAATACCTTTCTCAATTGATATTTTGCTATTTGTCGCCTGCTATTTTAGTTTATTAAGTCATTCATTTTGTGCTTCACAATTACCACAAACAAAACCTCATAATTTTGGGTTAGCTTAATTCGACTCTCATAAACTCGTAGTGTGGTTCTTTGTCTTTGAGGATTCAACCCCAAAGCACTACCACAACCGTTGTGCACTTGCAGCATTGTGCTATTTTTGGGAGTAAAACTTTGAGTATATCAAGTTTTTGGCGCCGTTTTTGGGGACCAATTCAATTACCTATGATTTCTGATTAGGATTTAGTCTAAGGCTTTTTTAGTTTTTCATTTCTTAATTTTTATTTATTTATTTGTTTACTTTTTGTTTGTTTTATTAATTTCTAGTGAGGGATTAAGGAAATCAAGTACTACATAATTTCTTTTCCTTTGATTTTCCTCGAATGGAGCTTCAACATCAAACAATCGGAGAATTCAATTCACAGAGTGCTTCTTACATACCCCAGAATCCAATCTGTCCCGCACAACCTCTTGGAGTTTTTAATACCAGCCATGAATTTGAATTTTGGGCTGATAAATATCATTCTAGTAAAAACTAAAACACCTTGTTCTAATGTCATGCGGTCTGAAAGAATCTCCTTCATCTATCTCTTAAAAGAAAGTACCATCTTGACTGCTTCTACGAAAGGAAATCGCACATGTAATTCACCAACTAGATTCTTCAATTTCTCATACTCGCGTTCCTTGATCTTTTGATGGGGTCTGGAAGAATAAGGAGGCTTAGGAGCATAAGGTGGGGGGTGGCACATAATGATCCTCAACCTCCTACGCATTCGTTTCATCATAAAAATTCAATACTCCCTCTTCAGGATAGGGATCGATCGATCCTTTTCCTTTTGTCTAGAGGCTCTTTAGCCATGGATCGATCGATCCTTGTATCGATTCGTGGACAAGGATCGATCGATACTTGTCCTTCTATTATGGACGTGTTTTTCAGCTCTTTGCCACTTCTCAGCGTAACGGCACTGCATAGTTCCTTCGGATTCTTCTCCGGTTTGCCTGGAATGACTCCCGGTGGAGCTCTGTTGCTTGCAGAAATCTGAGCAACCTATGTTTCCAGCAATTTCATGTGTGTGCTCAGTGTCTGGAACTTCTCATTAAGATCATTGTACATGTTATCCACCTTTTGATTCAGGTCCGTGGAGGACTTTGTCTGATTCTCCAGCACTTGCTGCAACATCTTCTTCAACTCACTATCTTGAGAACACAGAAGATTGTCCTTGGTTCTGATTCTGATACCCCGACTGATCGTTGTTCTTGAAACCTCCTGAACCAAACTGCTTTTATTGATAACCACTATTTCCGAAACCACTGTTCTGATTTTTGTTCTGAAATCCAGAGTTGAAGACACTCTGATTCTGTTGGTATGGCTTATTCTGGAACTGGTTTTGTTGATTAAAACCTCTGTTACCAAAATTCTCTTGACCTCCAATGTAATTCTCATCTGTTTGTCCACTATTCAGCTCCTCATACATGAATTCCTGATACATCTATCCTGGCTTCTGCTCTTGAAGAATAGGTGCATCATTCTGCTCTCCAACAAAGTTCATTCCCTGCTCATCTCTCCTCATTAGCTCATCGAGCTTTGACTGCAAATCATCAATTCTCTTCGCATCTAATGACACAACTCCTCTACCACGATCATAGTCTGATCTTCGATTTGCTTGACTATTCGCCATGTCATTCACCAGCATGTAAGCTTCCTCCACAATCTTGGTCATGAAATCACCATTGCTCGCGGTGTCAATAGCATTTTGATACTTCTCCTCAACCCCATTATAGAAAATGTTGAGGAGATTCCAATCTGAGAACCCATGATGAGGACAATCATTTAGGTACTCCCTGCATCTTTCCCAAGCTGCATGAAAACTCTCAGAATCCAATTGGTGAAATCCTGCAATCTTGTTTCAGAGAGACATAGACCTTGATTTC
>OVAN01004903.1:0-24686 GCA_900406275.1 Anastatica hierochuntica | reverse complement strand
GTGCCTTTCCACGAAAATTGATCTCCCGCGCACGGGAACTCTGTCATTCCACAATGACTCAACATATTGTTGAAGGAAACAAAAGAAACCGCGGGTCGCATTTAACCCCCTTTTTCTCATGATTACTGGTTAATTCATTCAAATCTCCAATCATCAACCACAGCTTATTTCTAGCATCACCTATCTCCTTCAATTTTTCCCATACCAAAGACCGACTCGCCGCTACCGGTTCACCATAAATAAAGGAAATTGAAACCTTGAAACCATAAAGAGAGGCATTGACATCTATGATATGATTGCTAGAAAAAAGAACTTCTAACTTTATTTCATTATTATATAGAATAGCCAAACCACCACTTAACCCCAACGGCTCAACCATGTACAAATTAGTAAAACCAAATTGCAACTGAAATTTTTTTAAAGAACAACAAGATTGTTTAGTCTCTGATAAAAACAAGATATCAGGCTTAAATTTATTCCATAAATCACTTAAAGTATCCTTCGTCAAGTCGCTTCCCAAGCCTTGACAATTCCAACTTAAAATCTTCACGTACGAGCTGGTGGATTCAGGGGAGCCACCATTCCTTTCTGTGAATTCTTAGAAGGCATCGAACCCCGGTACCTCCCGTAGCCACATTCGCCACAGATTTTGCCCCTGCACCACGAGAATGCTGCGATTTAGAATACAAAGATATCAGAGCATTTTTACCCTTAGTCCCCACTCGCTTCCTAGGCGAAACCAAAACCAATTTATTCATTTTCCTAGAGCAAATACCCTTAAGTTTACCCGGACCCACAAGACCCTTACCCAAAACTTGATTTCTATTATCCAAACCGATTTCCTTTAAACCCACAGTGACTGCATCTAAATCAATTCTTGTATTATCCCCACCAGTAACAGTACCTGTGTTATCAAAGCCAGGAGGAAGCTCTGAGGCCAAAGTGTCATCGTCACCCTTATCATCCCTTGGAGAGCTTTCGACATGAAAACTATCATCTGCCTTCATATCCGAAACAACTGCTAACATATCAGAATCCCATTGATGATCCAGACCAGAATTGTGCTGCAAATCAGCGCCAGAAGCTTCCCCCAATACACCCTCAGTAGCCATCTCACCATCCTCAAGAATATCATCCTCATCAAGGAGATCATCCTCCATTAAATTTCCCAGTTGCTTACTCCCAGTTGCTTACCCCAGTCACTTCCTCCGCCGCAATGGCTTTTCCATTATCGGGAGCCAAAGACTCAAGAGCCGCATTCTCATCTGAACCCGCCGAACCCACCATAATTCCTGAGCTGACCGCGTACAAAGGTTGTGGCCAAGCCGGATTCCGCCGTTTCGGAACATACACTCGTGAATTGTCCTGTGGCCGAGAATCCAGCTGGTGTAACCTACCATTTCCTCCCTTATAAGTCCTAGTTCTGGAAACACGATTCCCACCGCCATAACCTACACCCTTCTTAACT
This sequence comes from Anastatica hierochuntica, assembly GCA_900406275.1. Lineage (NCBI taxonomy): Eukaryota > Viridiplantae > Streptophyta > Magnoliopsida > Brassicales > Brassicaceae > Anastatica > Anastatica hierochuntica. Next base: position 23,218 of record OVAN01004903.1, on the reverse strand, counting down.
TGATCCACATATAATCCGCCATTCGCAGACGAGGAATTAGGATTATATTTCGGTCGGCCCCCTCGAAGATGTGTCACACGGTCCAGAGTCTCCACTAACTCCATGTCTAGAGCTCGTTTAACAGGTAAGCGGCTATGGACAGGCTCATTGAGACTCCGAGTTCCAGCCGGTAACTCCTCTGTACCCTGGACCTGCGGCTGTGCTTGTTGCTCTTGGAGCTCCGGACAAGTCGAAACATCATGAGTGATCAAAAAGTAGTTTTTGCAATACCCATTTAGTCGTTCATATTTCAGCCCAACGGTAATCTGTTCACCGTGTTCAAACGACACCACCGTACGAAAAATTAAAGGCTTGAAGCCATCAACAGTTACCAAAACACTACCAGAATCCGCGTCCACCTCTTTGACCTCTCTGAGTGCCTAACCAACCACCCTAATCGTCTCCTCCTCCCATAAGTGTAACGGAATGTCTTGTAATTTAACCCAAAAAGTAATAGCAGAGGGGTATGTTGATAAAACCACAGGCTCCCACCGGACTAGCGAAATCATCCAGCCGTCGAAGTGATAAGGCCCATAGTTTAACACATCCAATAAATCCTGCTCTGACTTGAAATTAAACTGGAACCTTCCATTGCCCAACTCCCCTCCCTCGACTCTACCCTCTAACTGCCAAATCTTAGGTAAATTCAAGAGAAGCTGAACCGAAGGGTCCGAAGGGTTCATTAGCCGGCCAATAAGAGTTAAAGAGAATTCTTGTACACGCCGCGCTATGCTAGCCTTAGAGAGCCTGACTGGCTCTGTACGAACCATCCCTTTGCCTGCATTGATCCTCAACTGAGCCATTAGAACCTCTGCGCAAAACCAGAAGCAAAACCTATGCTTTGATATAAACTTTTGTCTGATACAGTGAAGATTGTGATGGAGCGATAATCTACTGAACCACACATAAATAGCTGACCCATTGCTCTTCAGAAGATCCAAAATAATCTTGTAGTATTGAAGAGCATATCATAATTGACCAGACACAATCCTGAGAATCGATACCCCCAAATCAAAAGACAATCTCTGCTGATCCCAAAATCTGAAGCCACTTCTTATACTTGCCATACTTGATACACCAAATCGCCATATTGAAAGCATCGACCAAAACATGTGCCCAAAAATCTCCTCCGCGGATCGCGAAACAGAGAGCACAATCCCTTGCTTTCCCTTTCCTGATTTGGATGCCAGATCCACACCAATAGAACCCAGATCAGCCACAATAACTCTGGCCACAAATCCCACTCGAGTCTCCCTCAGATTAAATGTTGTGATTCGGATCTGGCTCTCGATAACGAGCCCCTGATTCACGCTCCAACCTCCTACCGATCTCGATCCCCATCCCCCAAGCACCCACCGTGACCTGACCCTGGAACTAATGTTTAGATATCTTAACTCTTTTCTAATGAAAAAGTAAATATCTTGAACATGAAAAAATATTAAAATAAATTTAAATATATTTTAGCTAATTATGTCTTAATTTTCTATATTTTCATTTTATTTTATTTTTGTTTCGTCTTCCTTTATTTTACCATCATAGTATAGTTTTGTGTGATAAACTTAGAATTTAGTTTTTAAGATTAATTTTCATCCAAACTATTCAAATCAATAGTGATTTTTATTTTGTATAATTTAGTCAAATTTCGTCAAATTATATATCAAGATATGTAAATTACAGTAATGTGAATAATCAAAATTCCATTTTCTCACTTTTTTGAAAAATTAGTAGAATTGTATATATAGTTGTTTAATTAGTAATACTTCTATTCAAGTGACAAATTGTCGACCATTAGTTTTCTCCTCATGTCACCATCTCCTGTGACCTTTGCTCTCCCGAAGAATCCTTAAAATAGACCCAAATTGAAACATGGTCTATGTAGAGAACTCCTTGATGGAGAGAAGTTCAGGGAGCTCTGAGCTTAGAAGCATATACAATGACTTTAGCTTGCTCCTCTATTTGAAGTTTGCCCATTTGAAGTTAGGGTTAATGTAGTCTCTGTACATCTCTAGTATCTCGTTGTGACTCACCACGACATGAGCAAACATGCATAACACCAATGCTCTCTAATGTATTCATCATCATCAGTCTGTAACACTAATGTATACATGATGATGTTAGCTAATGTCCGTAACACTAATGTATACATGAGTGTTATACATATAATTCAAATATGAATAAATCGTGATTTCTCAAAGATTAACGGTTCTAGATAAAACTATTTACTGTTTCATACTTTTTCTTATATGTCTATATACTCTTGTAGATTTTCTTTAAGCACACCTATAACCAAAGACAGTAGTTACTGAAAATAATACCTTAAGAACGCACACCTAGATCAACGAAATGGGAATAATACCTTATGAATGTAACCATATTCGCTCTCCTTTTCATCGTCTTTGAAGGTTGTGAGCTTTCCTCCATAAAACGCCGGCATTTTCCTAGATTCAACAAAAATTCAAATCTCATTGACCAAAAAGAAACAAAAATTCACCTCCTGAAAAAAAGAGCAGTGATCCAATCAACAATAAAAAATACACCAATAAACTTGGGGAATATATTTGTCGTGTACATCATATGTTAAATTTGTTCGTTTACCAAAGATTTTCACTGAAAAAACATATCACAAACCTTTTATTTTTTAGAACTTATTGTAACACTCGTGGAACAACAGTAAGATTAATTTGGAAAGAGGAAGCTTACTCATAAACTTATAAACATCAAATGTCATATTTGGATTCTCATTGTTCAATCTAAACAATCAGCTTCTCGTGTACTTTAAATCTCACATCACTCTCTTCCAGAACTTGATCGAACTTGAGGAGATCATGTTGTCAATTTTAATCATACTTCATAAGGAAAATCATCAAAGATGGCAGAGGTGTTTTCATGAAAACATGAATATACCTGGTAGTTGGTTTGTATCGTGTTGAGTGCATAGTTTCTTGGATACTCTCTTTATTGAAAACTGAAATTCTATCTTCTCATCTGTTAGGATCTGCATAAAGTTATAACTGCGAATTTGATATGAATCGCGATTCCTGCCTCATAATTGGCAAATTATTTATCAGGAGGTCGGGTTCTTTGCAGACATTAGCTAGAGTCAAGGTTCCCGCTACATTAGCACGGATAGTCTCGGTCTTGTGAGACTCACACCACTCAACATTGGTCTCCATGGTTAGTTTTCTTTGAGAGACAAGGCAGGGATTTGAGGGTCCTTTTATGGAGTTGGGATTCGTCTGTTAATATGGAGAAGGTGGAGAGGCGGTGTCGTGAATGCGGCATAATCGGTGGTGTTAATACAGTAACAGAAAAGAGAAGGAGATAGTAAAACGGCTATGAAGAGAGGAAGGATGATGAGTCGGGGTGTAGAAGAGGAGTTAGGGTTACGACGGTGAGCATCTCGTTTGGTAGCAGAAGAAGAAGGAGAAGGGCTAAGGCAAGTTGGGCCTTTTAGAAAATATGTGAAGGATTCCAGGGTCCACACAGATACACATGTCTAATTTATTTTTTTCCCAGTTTAAATCGATCTCTGGTTGCATGTGAAGGAGATGATGTGGCGAAAGGGGTGCTTTCAGATCCGACATGACAAGTTGAGGGACTAAAAATAAACCCTTTTAATTAGTTAGATGCCATGCCATAATTTTGTCAGCTTTATTGATTGAAATGTCTTTGCGCATCAAGATTTCTTGTACGAAATTTATATAATGTGTACATCTATAAAAGTAATTACGGGGTTGGTACATCCATAAAGAAAGAAGTTTTGAAATCATACGAGAACAAGAGAGATGAGGAGAAGATAAGATGGATCTAACGAGACCACCGGACATGGCAGCGACAACGGAAGAGAAATGGTTTTCATTGTTGCTGAAGGATTTTTCGTCGTCGTGATGTAGAAATTCGCTAAAATGCATGAAACACATAATTCCACGAGATTGTTGACATGCTTTTAAAAAAATTGAACATCAATAACTTTTCACTTGTTGTTTTACATAAATATTATTTTATTGCTTTTTTTTGTTTCGTCTGTCATATAACAACCATAAACATTCGCTAAAAATGATAGTAATTTATGTTTAGTTAAAATATTTCTCTATTATTTTTTCCAGTTCTTCCATATCAATAGGGTGTACAACAAGGGTATGGTAAATGTGTATATTTCTCAAACATAAATCTCTTAAATATTAAAACTAAATATTTGGTTAACCCCCAAAAATAAAACTCTACACACCACACCCGAAAATATAAAACCTTAAAATTAAAAAATAAACATTTAAACCCAAAAAAATAAAATATAGATCCTAAACCTCCAAAAATATACCTAAAACCTCAAAATCGAAAAAAATAAATCGTAAATCGTCAACTCTGAAAAATAAAAACTAAACTCTAAACTAAATTGTAAATTTGAAATCATAAACCGTAAACCCCAAAACTAAATTGTAAACCATAAACTATAAATCCAACAAAATAAAATAAACCCTACACTCTAAACCCTAAATAAATTAAGCAAAACCCTAAATTCTAAAAATAAACTATAAACCGCGAACTCCGGGAAAAAAAACCCTACACCTAAAAACTAAACACAAGAACACAAACATGAGACCCTAAACCCTAAAAACTAAACTAATAATACTAAACAGAAAAAAGAAATTCTAAACAACAAACTCTAAACTCTAATCGCAATGACGGAGCTGCACAACCGAGGAATAGACTGTCAGGCTTTCCAAACGGACTGTGCGGAACTAACAAACATCATAATCAAACGGACTGCTTCAAGACCTCTTCCCGAACTTCTCTTTGACACTTATTCCACGTACGGCGAATACAGTAGCCGATACTCTGGCGCGAGGAGCACGATCTTTTTATCATGATTTTATTTTTGTAGACTCTCGTCCCCCAGATTGGTCACGCATTTTGAGGGAAAACTTTTGATTATTGTGTGGTTGGAAAAAAAAAACTCTAATCGCAATAAATAAAAGCTAAACCCTAAAAAAATATCTATACCATAAACTCAAAAAATAAAATCGAAATTCTATTTTGCAAAAACTAAACTGGAAACCGTGAACCCGAAAATACAAACTCAACCCTAAATCTAAAACCTTAAACTCAAAAAACTAAATCGTAACGGTAAACCCTAAACCTCCAAAATGAAATCTTAAACAAAACTAGAAGCTCTAAACTCCCAAAAACAAAAACTAATCCTTAAAACCTAAAAATAAAATTTGAACCCGAAACCCTAAACCTCAAAAATAAATCCTAAAGCAAAGTAAACTCTTAATTCCAAAAATAAACAATTAACCCCAAAATAATTTATAAATCCCAAACCCTAAAAACAAGTCCAAAATAAGCCATAAACCCCAAAATAAACTATAAACCCTAAATCCAAAATAAACCTAAAGCAAAGTAAACCCTTAATTCCAAAAATAAACCATAAATCCCAAAATAATTTATAAATTCCAAAGCTAAAAAAAAGTCCAAAATAAGCCCGGAACTCCAGAATAAATTATAAATCTTAAACTCTAAATGCTAAACCCTTGGACAAAGGGTAAAACACATTTGGATACAACAATAGCAACCTCATCATCTTCGACCTCTACTCTTCGTTTGATACAGATCATCATCACACTCTTACATTACTAAACTCTTATGTTTAAACAATTTAGAAATACTCAATTAAAATACAAAATAATAAGAGTAAAGCTAGGGGACAAGATACAAAACAATTTAGAAATACTCTTTGACTAGTTTACAGTTGAAAATCAGCCAATGAAGTAAAAGCAGAGCATCTCAATAAAAGAAGAAGAAGAAGCAATATAAAAACAAGAAACTTGTGGATACTCGACAGATTGCAACTTGCATTGATTCGTGGGTTCAAAGCTACCAAATAAAGGAAGGGTTCATTGTAGCTCTACCATAGTTTCACTTTTACTTGAATTAGAAGACGACGACGGTCTCTATGCAAAACCACACACACTTGTCACGGTGACACTCTGTAATGTGTAGTAGACACAACTGAAGTGTTTTAGTGGGGCTAACCCCAACCACACCTCACCAAAAAAGAATTTTTAAGGTCCAACCAAAGCAGTATGAAGTGTGTGTAATGGAGGTAGAGAAACATGCCATTTCCATTTCGCTACTGCAGGTTGTGTGTTACTTTAGCATTAGAAGTCGCAAGTTTGCGTTTCTTAAATGATACAGAACACCGAGAACGAATTATAAACCTCAGCATATATTTACTTGCTGTTGTTGCCTTATCTCAGCTTCTTCATGCTGCTTTTACATGTACCAAATGCAAAAAGGATAGATTTTGCCAAATAGAAACTCAAAAAGCCAAAAAGCCATGACATTCAAGAAATTTAACCACAGAACAACAATGCATCAGCAAAAAGATTCATAGACAAACTAAAATTACCTCCCACCAATTTTCTCCTTCTCCCGTCGCTTACATACAATGATATACCTCTGTATGTACATCCCTCAAAATGAATCCCAAAATCAATAAACCTAGAAACAATCAAAGACATCGCAGCTCATATACAATGAGATCTCGTGAGCACAAGTCGAATTCAAAACAGTTTCTAACCAAATGTATACAGAAGAGATCACAAGCAAAAAAAGAGATACGTCTAGCTTTTTCTCAGATAATGACATACATGCCTCATACATGGAAGATTCAGAGGTGTATAATTATAGAACAAAACCACTTGTAGCATAGAAGACTTATGTGATTTGAAGGTTTCAGAATAGAAGCTTAGCAGCTTCTTGTAGCGTAGAAGTCTTCAATACTAGGAGTCCAGAGCAAGGCCATGGAGGACTCAGCATGTTCTGCCCTAACCACGAAGTCAGACCAAATAGCAGTACGATAATAGACTACCCTAAATGGCAGACCCATTGCTGCTTTGTTGATAGCTTAGTCACAACTTCAACCGTCATCCAACATCTTCGTCATCACGATTATTCGTTCTCAAGGAAAAATTCTTTCCAGAACTTTCCTCCTAAGCTATCAACCTGTATCTTTATCACCTTCCACCGTCAATGAATCACCACAGCTTGATTTTTCTGTTAGTAATCGACGGATATCGATCTGAGAAATCCCTAATCCAAATTCGAAATACATGATTTTGGTTTCAAGGAATTAGAGCAGAAAGAAGAGAGACAGAGGAGGACCCTTGAGAGGGAGGAGAATAGACTTTAGAAATTTTTTCCCGAAAATTTTTGAGAAAATAAAGTAAGGATATAAAAGTCTTTCTAGTTTAGAAATTATGGTATTTTTGAAAGTCAAATTGAATATGGCAAATCTAAAAAAATATTCTAAAAAATGGCATATCGACAATTTACTTTTTTTTTTATGTACCTTTTTTTTGACATGGGTGGATTGACAAGATCCGTTCCATAGCCATATCTTACGACGCGGGACATCGATTTGGTGGAATCGAACTCCAGATATTAAGTACTCAGCACAAGAACCTTAGCCACTAAGCCAAATGAGTCTCATTTTTAAGTACAATTTGATTTCTTGGAAGTTACGATAAAGTACAATTGATTCAGGACAAAAAAAAGAAACACATTATGTAAGTTTTTGTCTCTTTTTTCATATAAAAATATTCAGGTCTTGACTCTGAGACATACCAACACGAGTTTGAAGAGTTTCTCTGAAGTACCTGGTGCTAAGAATATTATTGGAAAACAGAGCATCTTTTGTCGTGGATTTTAAAACATCTGATTGTGGCAAATGCTTTCATATATTTTAATTAAAAACTTATAATTCAAAGATATACTTTTGACAAAAAATAACAAAATAAAATTTAGATATATGCTTAAAAAGACGATTGAAGCTTGAAAGTGTATACAATATTAGGCTAGACACTAATTAACGCCCGATACCCGTTTTCAATTCAGGATCTGTCATGTACCCCTATCGAAAAAGATATCCGTTGTTTTCGGAACGAATAAAGAGTATCATATCAATGCTATTCAAACAGAAGCACAACAACATTTATTTACGCGTGATATGCACTCTTTTAAAATCATGTCTTAAAAAATATTCTCCTAAATCTTTATATATATATAACAAATTTTATTCATATTCTATTTTAAATGACAACATATTATATAATAAAGATAAATAATTCGTTTAAATAGTATAGATGTCTAATGATATATATCCTATATCATATGTTGGAAATTCGATATTAACTCCTTAACATATTTTACGATAACATTTTTTTATCGAATATACTTAGTTTTTAATACAAAGATATTGATTGATTTATTGTATTTTTTATGATAACGGGTCAAACTCGAGCATCAATATTAGAAAAATTAAATTATGAAAATTTTAAATACAGGAAAATACTATGTATTTATAAAAAAATTCATATTAATTCGAAGCTCAAAATAAAAATTTTGTATTCAATAATAAAAAAACACGACAACGTTAATACAAATGAATTGACTTTATATTCGTATCATTTTTTAGCATATGGTATAAATATATGGTAGGAGAAACTCAATTTCATTTAGAAACTGAGACGACAATAAATATCGTTAATACATTCAATAATAAAAATATTTATTTTTACTATAATTTATCTATACTATTAAAACTCATATCATCTTTAATTTTTTTTCTATTACATTATACAAAAAACATATATACCGCGCTTTAAAAGCGCAAATCAAAATCTAGTTCCTATTAAACGCAAGTAAAGGTATATCAAATATGAGTTATCTTTTAACTACCTGTTCTTGTACGCGACTCATAAATACTCGTTTTTAATTCTTTTCATATTATATAATTATCTACCACAATAATTATGTATAATCATATATAAAATATTATTTTAGAAGAAACTATAATATCTTTTATATATACTTGACTTAAGTTATGTTTTTAATATATGTAATATTAAATATAACTTTATAACTTAGAATATTTAATTTTTGTTTGAATATTTTATTACTTGGTTGAATATTTGGGAAAAGTGGTTATATAAGTATTTAAATATTAAAATATGAAATAAAATATAAATACTTGAATTTTAAAGGATTTTCGTTTTATCGTGTACCTGTATTTCGGGTAACAATTCAGGTTGGATAACAAATCGAATATTTATTTTTTTTAAAGTACTCATTTTTCTAAATATCCATTTTTTCTGGATCGGATACGGTTATTAAAAATCTGTTAACTGTAAGGATCAGATTGGATATCAGGTACTCCAAAAATCAAAAGTACCCGATCCATGCCACCTTTATACAATGTAAGGCGATGTTATACGATTTATGTCTTTGTAGTCTTTCTCACTTTTTAGTGATTATTCGCATTATGTGCGAGACAATATTATTATAGAAATAAATATAATTTAAATTGTAAATTAAGTTAAAATAATTAATTAATAAATATATATTATTCAATTGATCAATATTTTATCATTTAATATTTCTTGATAAGATTATATATTATCAACATATGTGATAAAATGCTTTAACGAAATTGATACTGTTAAACTTTTTATATCACTTTATCAAAACACACATGATTAAATCTAGATATAAAGTAAAAACGCACAATGATTTTTTTTGTTAGCTCTAAATATATCTTTTGGTGTAAGACAACTACATCTCAAGGGAGAAAAAAATATTTCACGGCTCAAACCCAACAAACCGAACAAACCTTCAAATCCTAAACATAAGGTCCATGTTTTAAACTCAAACTCTAATTAAGGGTATTAATACTTCTTTTGCTTAACCTAAACCCTAAGTTATTTCTCCTATTAAAAGAGGCATGACCTAGCTAGACATTCCCAAAAAAATTTGACAGCGAACCTCTGCCGAAATCACCAAAACCACAACGTCAACTATTGAGACCACAAGAGAGAAAACAATGCCAAGTAGCTCTCTTGGTGAGCAGTTTCCAACCGTATAAGAAGGACAAAAGCATCGATTTTGGATTAGATTAATAGAGCTCATTGCAAAAAAGACACAATAACTTTCATATTAAATAAAATTATAAAAAAATTCGATGTATTTATAAAAACAAATTCATATTAATTCGATTTTCAAAATAAAAATTATGTATTCTATAAAAAAATAAAACAACGTTAATACAAATGAATTGACTTTATAATCGTATCATTGTTTAGCATATAGTATAAATATATGGTAAGAGAAACTCATTTTCATTTAGAAACCGAGTCGACAATGAATATCGTTAATACATTCAATAATAAAAATATTTATTTTTACTATAGTTTATCTATACTATTAAAAATCATATCATCTATAAAAAAATTTTTTCTATTACATTATACAAAAAAACATATATATCGCGCTCTAAAAGCGCAGATCAAAATCTAGTTCCTATTAAACGCAAGTAAAGGTCTATTGAATATGAGTTATCTTTTAACTACCTGTTCTTGTACGCGACTCATAAATTATCGTTTTTAATTATTTGCATATTATATAATTATTTACCACAATAATTATGTATATTTATATATAAAATATTATTTTAGAAGAAACTATAATATCTTTTATGTATATTTGACTTAAATTATGTTTTTAATATATGTAATATTAAATATAACTTTGTAACTTAGAATATTTTATTTTTTGTTTGGATATTTTCGTACATGGTTGAATATTTGGGGAAAAAGTGATTATATAAGTATTAAAATATTAAAATATGAAATAAAATATAAATATTTAAATTTTAAAGGGTTTTCGTTTTATCGTGTACTTGTCATTCGGGTAACAATTCGGGTTGGGTAACAAGTCGAGTATTTATTTTTTTAAAGAGTACACATTTTTTCAAATATCCATTTTTCTGGGTCGGATACGGTTATCAGAAGTCTGTTATTTGTAAGGATCAGATTGGATCTCGGGTACTCCAAAAATCAAAATTACCCGATCCATGTCACCTTTATACAATGTAAGGCGATGTTATACAATTAATGTCTTTGTAGTCTTTCTCACTTTTTAGTGATTATTCACATTATGTGCGAGACAATTTTATTACAAAAATAAATAAAGTTTAAATTTTAAAATTAAATAATAAATATATATTATTTAGTTAATAAATATTTTACCAATTAATATTTCTTAATAAAATTATATATTATCAATATATGTGATAAAATGCTTTAACGAAATTGATGTTCTTAAACTTGTTCTTTCACTTTATCAAAACACACATGATAAAATCTAGATATAAAGTATAAATGCACAATAATTTTTTTGTTAGCTCTAAATATATCTTTTGGTGTAAGAAAGCTACATCTTAGGGGAAAAAAATCATTTCGCGGCCCAAACCCAACAAACCGAACAAACCTTCAAATCCTAAACACAAGACCCATGTTTTAAACTCAAACTCTAATTAAAGGTATTTACGTCTTTTGCTTAACCTAAACCCTAAGCTATTTCTCCTACTAAAAGAGGCACGACCTAGCTAGACATTCCAAGAAAAATTTGACAGCGAACCTTTTCTGAAATCACCAAAACCGCAACGTCAACTATTGAGACCACCAGAGAGAAAACAATGCCAAGTAGCTCTCTTGGAGAGAAGTTTCCAACCATATCCGAAGGAGAAAAGCATCGATTTTGGATTGGATTAATAGAACTCATTGCAAAAAAGACACAAAAACTTTCATATTAAAAAAATTAAAAAAAAAAAATTTCGATGTATTTATAAAAAAAATTTATATTAATTCGATGTTCAAAATAAAGATTATGTATTCTATAATGAATTGAATTTATAATCATATAATTGTTTAGCATATGGCATAAATATATGGTATGAGAAACTCATTTTTATTTAGAAACCGAGTCGATAATAAATACTGTTAATACATTCAATAATAAAAATATTTACTTTTACTATAGTATATCTATACAATTAAAATTCATATCATCTATAAAAATTTTCTATTACATTATACAAAAATATATACCGCATTTTAAAAGCGCAGATAAAAATCTAGTTTCTATTTAACGCAAGTAAATGTCTATCGAATATGAGTTATCTTTTAACTACCCGTTCTTGTAGGCAACTCATAAATACTCATTTTTTTAATTATTTGCCTATTATATAATTACCTACCACAATAATTATGTATAATCATATATAAAATATTATTAAAGAAGAAACTATAATGTCTTTTATATATATTTGACTTAATTTATGTTTTTAATATATGTACTATTAAATATAACTTAGTAACTTAGAATATTTTAATTTTTGTTTATATATTTTATTACTTGGTTGAATATTTGGGAAAAAGTGATTACATCAGTATTTAAATATTAAAATATGAAATAAAATATAAATATTTGAATTTTAAAGGGTTTTTGTTTTATCGTGTACTTGTTTTTCGGGTAGCAATTCGGGTTGGGTAACAAGTCGAGTATTTATTTTTTAAAGAGTACTCGTTTTTCCAATTATCCATTTTTTCTGGGTCGGATACGGTTATTAAAAGTCTGTTATATGTAAGAATCATATTGGATATCAGGTACTCCAAAAATCAAAAGTACCCGATCCATGCCACCTTTATACAATGTAAGGCGATGTTATACGATTTATGTCTTTGTAGTCTTTCTCACTTTTTAGTGATTATTTGCTTTATGTGCGAGACAATATTATTACAGAAATCGATATAGTTTAAGTTTTAAATCAAGTTAAAATAACTAAATAACAAATATATATTATTCAATTGATAAATATTTTATCATTTAATATTTCTTAATAAATTATATATTATCAACATATGTGATAAAATGCTTTAACGAAATCGATACTCTTAAACTTGTTCTATCACTTTATCATAACAAACATGATTAAATCTAGATATAGAGTAAAAACACACAATAATTTTTTTGTTAGCTCTAAATATATATTTTGGTGTAAGAAAGTTATATCTCAGGAGACAAAAATCATTTCACGGCCCAAACCCAACAAACCGAACAAACCTTCAAATCCTAAACGTAAGGCCCATGTTTTAAACTCAAACTCTAATTAAGGGTATTTATGTCTTTTGCTAAACCTAAACCGTAAGTTATTTCTCCTATTAAAAGAGGCACGACCTTGCTAGTAATTCTCGGAAAAATTTGACTGCGAACCTCTGCCGAAATCACCAAAACCGCAACGTCAACTATTGAGACCACCATACACAAAACAATGTTAAGTAGCTCTCTGGGAGAGCAGTTTCCAACCATATCCGAAGGAGAAAAACATCGATTTTGGATTGGATTAATAGAACTCATTGCAAAAAAGACACAATAACTTTCATATTAAAAGAAATTCATAAAAAAAAAATTCGATGTATTTATAAAAACAAATTCATATTAATTCGATGTTCAAAATAAAAATTATGTATTCTATAATAAAAAACAGAACAACGTTAACACATATGAATTGACTTTATAATCGTATCATTGTTTAGCATATGATATAAATATATGGTAGGAGAAACTCACTTTAATTTAGAAACCGAGTCGACAATAAATATCATTAATACATTCAATTATAAAAATATTTATTTTTACTATAGTTTTTATATACTATGAAAAATCATATTGTCTTTCAATTTTATCTATTACATTATACAAAAAACATATATACCACGCCCTAAAAGTGCCGATCAAAATCTAGGGGGTGATTGGTAATGACTTTTAAAATGGGGACTCTGAGTTTTAATTTAATTTATTTTGCTGTAAAAACTTTTGACTCTAAAATATTAACTATAACTTTTTTAAAAGTAAAATTCATGTTTTATTGGCTTTAAGAAAAATGTGTACGATTATGAATAAAAAATTTGAAATAGACTGTCAGCATTTTTAGGAGCACTTTTAGAACTTTAAATTAATAACAACTTGATTGGATAATTCATGACATTAAAACTTTAAAATAAAGCTACAACTTTTAAAGTCTTTACCAATCACCCTCCTAGTTCCTATTAAACATAAGTAAATGTATATCGAATATGAGTTATCTTTTAACTACATGTTCTTGTACGCGACTCATAAATCCTCGTTTTTAATTATTTTCATATTATATAATTGTCTACCACGATAATTATGTATAATCATATATAAAATATTATTTTAGAAGAAACTATAACATCTTTTATATATATTTGACCTAAATTATTTTTTTAATATATGTAATATTAAATATAACCTTGTAACTTAGAATATTTTAACTTTTGTTTGGATATTTTAGTACTTGGTTGAGTATTTGGGAAAAAAAAAGTAATTATATAAGTATTTAAATATTAAAATATGAAATAAAATATAAATATTTGAATTTTAAAGGGTTTTTCGTTTTATCGTGTACCTGTTTTTCGAGTAACAATTCGGGTTGGGTAGCAAGTCGAATATATTTTTTTTTTAAAGAGTACTCGCTTTTCCAAGTATCCATTTTTTCGAGATCGGATAAGATTATTAAAAGTTTGTTATCTGTAAGGATCATATTGGATATCGGGTACTCCAAAAATGAAAAGTACCCGATCCATGCCACCTTTATACAATGTAAAGCAATGTTATACGATTTATATATTTGTAGCCTTTCTCACTTTTTAGTGATTAGTCGCATTATGTGCGAAACAATATTATTACAGAAATCAATATAGTTTAAATTTTAAATTAACTTAAAATAATTAAATAATAAATATATATTATTCAGTTGATAAATATTTTATCAGTTAATATTACTTATTCAAATTATATATTATCAACTTATGTGATAAGATGCTTTAACGAAATTGATACTTTTGTTCTATCACTTTATCAAAACACACATGATTAAATTTAGATATAAAATAAAAAATGCACAATATTTTTTTGTTAGCTCTAAATATATCTTTTGGTGTAAAAAGCTACATCTCAGGGAAAAAAAGTCATTTCGCGGCCCAAGCCCAACAAACCGAACAAACGTTTAAATCCTAAACATAAGACCCATGTTTTAAACTCAAACCCTAATTAAGGGTATTTACGTCTTTTGCTTAGCCTAACCCTAAGTTATTTCTCCTACTCAAAGATGCACGACCTAACTAGACATTCCCAGACAAATATGACAGCAAACCTTTGCCGAAATCCCCAAAACCGCAACGTCAACTATTGAGACCACCAGAGAGAAAACAGTGCCAAGTAGCTCTCTTGGAGACAATTTTCCAACCATATCCGAAGGAGAAAAGCATCGATTTTGGATTGGATTAATAGAACTCATTGCAAAAAGACACAATAACTTTCATATTAAAAAACCATTATAAAAAAATTTTGATGTATTTATAAAAAAAAATTCATATTAATTCGATGTTCAAAATACAAATTTTGTTAAAAAAGCAGGACAATGTTAATACAAATGAATTGACTTTACAATCGTATCATTGTTTAGCATATAGTATAAATATATGGTAAGAGAAACTCATTTTCATTTAGAAACCGAGTCGACAATAAATATCGTTAATACATTCAATAATAAAAAATATTTATTTTTACTATAGTTTATCTATACTATTAAAACTCATATAATCTATAAAAAGTTTTTCTATTACATTATACAAAAAACATATATGTCGCGCTCTAAAAGCGCGAACCAAAATCTAGTTCCTATTAAACGCAAGTAAAGGTCTATCGAATATGAGTTATCTTTTAACTACTTGTTCTTGTACGCGACTCATAAATTCTCATTTTTAATTATTTGCATACTATATAATTATTTACCACAATAATTATGTATAATTATATATAAAATATTATTTTAGAAGAAACTATAATATCTTTTATATATATTTGACTTAAATTATGTTTTTAATATATTTAATATTAAATATAACTTTGTAACTTAGAATATTTTATTTTTTGTTTGGATATTTTAGTACATGGTTGAATATTTGGGGAAAAGTGATTATATAAGTATTAAAGGTTTGCATTACAAGAGCTAGACTTACCGCTGAATTTAGTATTTGATGAGTCTTTCTAATTAGGCTTCGAAAGTAGACCGACTTAGAATGGTGAACAATCAATCTTTCTTAATGAATGCGTGTTTTCTCATTACAAGGTCTTCCAAAAGACGATCGGCCTTGGTGAGTAGATATAGAATCATGAACCTCGAAAGTGGAGAGGATATACCTTAGTGGTTGTGTTCTTGACCGAATCATTATGCCCCTAGTAGTTTGTAAACTTGCTTGTTTAGTTTAATTTTCTACTGTTTGATTCATATCTTTTCATTGATCAATCCTCTGTACATTAGCAGATAGAGTAATTTCATTTCCATTCATAAAAACATAAGAACCAAATAAAAAAGTGACAACAACCTTGCATATTTTGTTCTTAGCTTAGTCCAAAATCATATAAGTTCTAAGTGTGACAGTTAGTCCATGAGGATTAGATTCCTAAATATTACTGCGGATGTTGTACACTTCCACCTAGGTTTTAGTTGGAGTAAATCTTGACCCCACATCATAGTGACTATGTAAAGATGTTTGTTGTGCTGTCCCTGGTTTGATCTTCTACTCGTAGCTTCTTTGCCATATGGTTTAAATTCTCATCATAGTATTTCTCGCACTTCTAGATTCTTCAGGCAACCATCCTTTTTTTGAATCTTTCATCCTTGAATCTTGCTTGCTTGATAATATTCTTTCTCGAACGTTTATTAAAAGTGGAATCATGATCTTTCTCTTCATTATCTCTGTAGTCACTGCTCCTCATTTCACCTTATGTCTTCTTTTTATGACTTTCGCTCTCATTTTGTATTTGGAGAATATTTTCATCGATCTTGGGGAGAATACCATCTTTTTGTTTGACCAATGCTTGAGGTGACCTACAAAATGAGGCAACTTCATAAAAAAAGGTGACTTAGAAAATTCGGTAAGTTTTAAGTTTTAATTATAGAAATGAGTACTTTAAGTTTTAACTTAAAAAGTAGGTAGTTTTTCTCTCCAAAATTTTTTGACCATTTTACCCTTTTCGAGTTTTATGGGTAAATTCAAATTACCCAACTTTTGTAACATAAAGTCAAGTATTTGCATTGTATTTCTTCCTTTTTTTTAGTATTAATCATTACATACACATTGGAGTATTAAACATTAGATAAAGGTTTGTAGGCATTCTCTTAATAAAAAGGTAATTTACATTATTGTGAAATAGAAGAATAATAAAAAGAATTTTGGCCGATATAGTTGTAACAATAATACCCAAATTCTTGATAAAAAATTCTCTATCAATACCACTCTTTTTATAAGTTTGAAAGTTTTCGTTTTAAACACAGGAATTCGTAATTGTAAATCGTAAAACATTTGTTTAACAATTTTTTTTAAAAAAATTGGCGAGTTATTCGAAGTCCAAATCAAAATGAAAACTAATTGATGGGAATTCAAAATGTTTGGAGGAAGTGATAAGGTAATGGGCCAAATCTTTTGGGCCTCTGAAATTCAATTCGTAACCCGAACCCAAATTACACTCAGAATTTGGCGGGAAGTTGATGTAGTTTAGGTTAGTTTTTAAGTGAATAAAGGTAGTATATTGGTTATGTTTACAAAATTAAAATCAAATTTTGGTAAAGGTAAAAAATTGGCAAACCCTAGACTATGGGAGAGCGATGAGTTACGAAGGTAAAGGAAAGAAAGTGGAAGAAAATGAACAAAGGTGTGCAGGTAACTTTTCAAATTATCTCTGTACACCCAATAATTATTTGTTATTTACTAACCAATTATAGATTTTTTTTCTTTTGGGGATGAAGTTTATTCATTTGTTGTCGTAATGGCGGGTCGATGTATTCTATATGCAAACGGCGAATGGGATTTCAAGATTGACAAGTCAATAATGGGAAGGACAATTGATTACTTAGACTTTTGAAGCATGGCCAATCTCGTGTAAAGGAATACTAAGTTATATGCATTGGAGAACATTGCTGCTTTTGTTGAAATATGTTATTGTAAGGGGAATTCGCTAGTTGAGCTTAAGACAGAACTCGATTTGAGTAATTTTATCTCCCCACATCAAGCGGACAAGTCGTTGAACTTGTTTATTTCCTTCAAAGAAATTTTCAGTGATGAGTTGGTATTTCTAACAACAAAACAGGTTCACGTCCTGTGCATTTCATGGTTAACAATTTTTTCTAGTTGGACCATCGACTATTTGTTCAGAAAATGAGAACTGTACACTTACCGATTTAGATAGTGGCGGAGGGAGCGACTCTTGTGGCAAAAATTTGACAAATGTTTCTGAAAATCAAAGTTGCAAAGGTGGGTTAGATGATTTTTCTGATTTTGAGTTCGACGAAGAAATTTTAAAGCACCTAAAAGAATAAGAAGATGATCTTCTTACGTCTACTTCAAAAAATGTGGAAGCTACTGGTAAGGAAGATAAGGGAAGTAATTATGTCTTGGATTAAAGAGATGGTGATGTGTTTGATAAGAGAGATGAAGATGTGTTTGATAAGAGAGATTTTGATAACGATGGTAAAGGAAAGGATGATGCTAGTAAGGGAGAGAGTGATGGTGATAAGGAAGAAAGAAAAGAGGAAGTGCGAAAGATAAAGAAGGTAATGAAGATGATGGAGATAAAAAAGATGTGGAAGACGAGGAAGATAAGGAAGAGAAAGATGAGGAATATGAGGAAGATGAGGAAGACGAAGATAAGGAAGATGAGGGATATGAGGAAGATAATGAAGATGAGGAAGAAAAAGAAGAGGAAGATAACATAGGTAATGACGATGATGAAGAAAACGATAAGGAAGATAATGTGGATGCCACATATGAAAAAGTGAGGAGGAGAGTACATATGACACATATGAGGGCGATGAAGATTATGATTATGACTATTGGTATGACTTGGTATTAAATGACGGCAATGGAGAGGAGGATAATGACAGTGTGTCGACTCAATCAGATTTTTGCACAACCTGTTACTTTAATTAATGAATACGTTGAATATGAGGATGACCCAAACTTGTATAGTTGTACTTAAAGAGTTACAGTCGGGCTTGTGCAAGGAGGTGAATCGGAAGGGGTTGTTCTTGTGACACCTCCAAAAGAAAACAGGAGAAGCACTAAAAACTGAGAAGATGATGAAGACGATGTTGCTGACTTTGAGGATTTGTATCCCAACGCTGTTGTGCTGGATGATGTTGTTAGGATTGATAATGGAGGAAGTATATTACAAAATAGCATTAGAATGACAGAAATATGTGGATACGAGGATCCTAAGCCTATGTTTAACGATGTGGCTTGTAGCACCTTCAATATCAAAGACAATTTTGATTTCAGTAAGGAGGATGGAGATATAAAGCTGCACAAAATATTTGATAACAAGGAAAAATTTAAAATTGCGTGTGCAATCTTTGCATCCAAGGACATATTCAGGTTTTGGTATCACAGGCATGCGCAACATTACATAGTTGCAAAATATTATGATGCAGGGTGCAATTGGAGGGTCATGGTAGGTCAGGAAAGCATATATGGTGCATACATGTTCATCAAAAATCAGAGGGGAGTACAAAAAACATGCAACATCCAAGGTCATAGCTGCACTTTTGAAATCAAAATATGAGTCTCACATAGCTGGACCACGGGAAATAGAATTGCCTGAGATCCTTCGGACATAGTTTAAGTTTACCACTACTTATGGGAAGTGCTGGAATGCAAAAGAGTTCGCTATTGCGGCGGCTTAAGGAGCAGTGGAGCGTTCATACAAGATGCTACCAATATACTTTTACGTGTTAAAGTATGCTTATCCCGCGACAATATGTCATATTGAAACTGAATTGGATGAGGACAAGAAGAAAAGATTTAAGTACACCTTCGTGGCCCTGAAGGCATGTATAGACGGATGGGAGCATTTACAGAATGTTGTAGTTGTTGATGGTACACACATGTTTGGCAAGTACAAAGGTGTCCTCCTCTCGGCTAGTGGACAAGATGCTGATTTTCGAATATTTCGAATCGCTTTTGTTGTGGTGGACATCGAGAACAACGACTCTTGGTCATGGTTTTTTAGGAATCTTCAGTCAAACATTGAGGATAGTTCAGAGTCAACTTTGATTTCTGATATATGCGGAGGTACTTATAATGCTAAAGATGAATGGTATCCTCTCGCACACCATGTTGCATGCCTTGAACACCTCAAAAGGAATGTTGACGCTAGATTCAAAAAGAGAAATCATTAAGAAATGGTAGCTGCAGCTGCAGAAGCTTTTATGGTATCAGAGTTTAAGAAGATTTACAATGATATTAAGCAGATTGACAAACAATGTTGGGAGTATATGGAGAAAATAAAGGTTGAACATTTGATGCGGTCTCACTTCCTGGGGAGCAGGTACAACCTTATGTCATCAAACATAGCTGAGTCCTATTGTAGCTTTTCTTCCAGCAAGGGACAATCCTATTATATCTTTATTCGAATTTATCCGGTTGATGATTAGTCGGTGGTTCGAGAGCAGATGGTATACAATACGGAACGGAGAAGTTAGTATTGAAGTTGAAAAAGTGTTGATGGCACAACTGAGGCTGTAAGGAATTACTTGGTGGTAACACTTGATACGTGGGAATTTGAGGACACATCAACGTAATCTGGGTATGCTAAACATGTTAATTTGGAGAAGCGCACATGTTCTTGTTGTGAATTCCAGATACTTGGAATACCATGTCGCCATGCAATTGCATCAGCTACTTTTGACATTTGGGGTACATGGCGTATGTAAATGCACCTTTAAAAACACATAAGTGGGAGGAAAATGTGCATGTCATTACTCTACCTGTACCTAACCCCGACGATTTGTTAGATATACTAGTTGAGGTAAGGGCTGATAATGACATTGAACCACCGATCAGAAAAAGATCTCCTGAAAGGCCTCCAGAAAAGAGAAAACTCTTCGTTGGAGAGATTCCGGTGAGAATCATGTTTTTACTTATGCACAAATACATTTTTTTGTTCCATAAATTAACTTCTCCGCATATAGTAAGGGTCGGCGAAGAAGCAGAAGGTCAACAAGTGTAGAAGGTGTCGGAAAGTGGACACAACAAAGTCACATACAAAGCTCCTTTTCCTTGATAAGATTTATAATGTAGGCCATAATTATGCGGAACCATTTTTTTGTGGTAACCTATTATGTAAACCATGGTAGGTGATAATTCATTAGGTTATAATTATGTGGAACAACCGTTTTATTTTCATATATATATGTATTGAAGAAACTATTTGTGATTTACTATTTTACACTAACTGCACATGGAACAACACGTGTAAACCTAATTTGCAAACCACGGTGTACCCGCTAACACTCTCGTACACCAAATTTTACGACTTGTCATTCACACTTTGGTGTACTACCGCACATGTACACGCAGGTGTACGACATATTCTGCCCACGGTGGTGTACCTGAGAACTTGTACGCTAAGGTGTACGACTTAACAATAGCACATGGGACAACAAGTGTACATGTAATGTGTACACCATGGTGTACACACTTACTCTCGTACACTTAGCTGCACGACTTATGCTGCACACGTCCAGTAAGGTATATGACTTTTTCCACTGAGTTGTACGACTTAACTGCACATAGGGCATCAAGTGTATAGCTAATGTGTACACAATGGTGTACACGATTACAGTCGTACACTAAGGTATACGACTTGTTCTGAACAATTTGGAGTATCGGAGCTCATGTACAATGAGGTTTATTACGTGTGATGCACACCGTTATTGTATATATCAGTTGTATGGGTTGCATTTGATTATTCTTTGTAGCGAGTTTACCATTACACATAAATGAGTCCAATCATACTAATGTTAGTATAAAACACTCACTACGCATCGGAAAGAGGAGTTTATACATAAAAAGCAAAAACAAACGAAATGAAAATACATTAACTTATCACATTTTTCAAAGTTTACAGTCAAAGAAGGTCACACACTTCTTGTGTCGTGCGAAGTAGCTTGCACGTGTTGCAAAAGGGCTCCGAAAGGTGATGGTAATTAACGCATGGTGGAAATTGGACCACTTCATCATCTGCTCAGTTGAGCAGATACCCGTACATGCCTTAGTCAGAATTGTAAAACCAAGAAAGCTCAATTTTGATCCGCTCACATAGGTGATGCAGTCTGAATAAGTCGAGCGGCGCAAAGTTCTGGGCGTACATCTTAAATGCGGTGCTTACCCTGGTCGTGTTCCCAAAGCAAGCATGAAAAAAATCTTTAAAGCAAGTGTTGATGCTTCCTCGAACGTTGCGTTAAGTTCAAGCAGACGGATGACTCTGTAAAGGTCTCTACCGTTCGTTGCGAGGCCCAAAAGTTCATAGTAAGTGGCCCATGGATTGCGTGCTGCTACAAATTTCTCAAAAAAACACTGCCAAATTCCATATTCCTTAATATCTCTACCGTATTGACAAATACTAAATTTGTATCAGGTATGTAACACTTCGTCTGTGTGTACTAGTTGGTGGGACCGTTTAGCCGCTAGCAGAAAAGGTCGTAGATACGTTGGACAATCGTTAGCAAAAAGAGCCATTATTTTTAGTAAGATATCATCGGGTAAATTTAGTAGAGTTGACATGTTTCCCTGATACGTCACTGCGGAATAAGTATTTGAAAAGAGAAATTGCAAAATAGTTCAAATTTGGAATAAAAGTGAACTTATGGTATATCATATATATAAGGAAAAGAAGACTCTTCACTTTTTCACTATTTAAGAAAACATTAATGTGAGGAAGTTTGCAAAATTAAAAAGGAAAGTAAAAGGATGGGGTTAGCATTAACTACCATTATTACAAGGGTCTCTTATTTTAACTACCTCGGAAATATCTAAATATGTGTTGTGCACTTCCAATTTTCTCTCCATATTTATTTGAAAAGAGATTTTGTCTACATATTTATTATCTGTATGAATTTGACAGACGAAGAGATATTGGAAAAAGAGTTCATATTTAATAGAAAAGAAATTTTGTCTCCATATTTAATGATCGTAGATGAAGACAAATATCACACAATATAATCCAAACATGAATATATGTCACGATTAGTATCATAGATGTCCCCAATAAATATCAAAATTCATTATCTCTACCATATGCTCGGGAGAATATTGTGTTAATTAAATACGTAGGTTAGGGTCAATACCACATTATTCCTAAAATAACGTAACTGATGAGGCTAGATTTCGCTAGTGATTAACTCAAGTTTTAAATTTAT
>OVAN01004902.1:0-23687 GCA_900406275.1 Anastatica hierochuntica | reverse complement strand
CAGCCACGCATCGGTGTCCCTCTTCTCCTCCTTGGACTCCTCCACAAAGTCATCCGGGAGAGCCAAGCCATACCCATTGGAGAGAATGCCGAACGCCTCCAGCAAACCTTTGAGCTGGTTCGCCACGAGATACTTCTCTTTGATGCGGCGATGGTCGTCAATAAACTGCCTCACCTTCTGCAGCCGACCCTGGCAGTCCTCCCGAAACTGTTCCCGGCGAAGCCGCTCTGCCTGCACACGCTCCTCAGCTGACCTCGCAGCCTTTTCGATCTACGCGTCCATGCGGTCCTCGAGGCCAGACTTCTCTGCCGCGAGCTCCCGAATGCGCTCATGAAGGGTCGAAATCTCAGTCGCAGACGCAGCCTCCGCGTCGACAAGTCTCCGAACCTCCGCGGTCAGCTCGAGTATCTTCTTGTCTTTCTCAATAAGACCGAGCTTCGCGTTCGCCGCCTCGAGGCCCTTCTCCTTCGTCAGCCTTTTGATATCCTCATCGCACTTCGCGATGGACTTCTTGAGCTTCTTGGCCTTCTTGTCGTATTTATTGACAAGGTTGGTAGAATGGAAGGCCAGCTGCAAACGGCACAGTCAGAAAAGGCGATAGGGAAAATCAGAAAAGAAAACGGTTCGAGCAACTCACCTCTTGGGTCTTGCGAGACAACTTGCGGAAATCGTCCGCGTACTCCAGGTCCCGAACCAAAGGGAGGTCAACCCCAGACGAGGCAACGGCTCGATGTAACTCCCCGCACACATTCGAATCAGTGACGAAGGGGACAGAGCCTGTGTATCTGAAGTTAAAGGCCATCCGGTTCGCCGCATCGATCTCATACGAGACCACCGGCACCGCCTCGACCGGAGGAACGCCCTCCTGGCCAACCCCTTGACTGGCCTCGCCGCTAACACGAGGCTCAACGACCACGACCGCGCCCCGTCCAACGCCTTCGTCCCCATGAGAACCAGCGGGAGAGTCGCCCCGCTCTGACTGCAGGTTGGGAGAGAAGGGTGAAGGGGAAAGAGTTGCGATCTGGAGCGACTCTAAGATAGGCGGAAGATTCGGATCGCTGACATCCACCTGTGGGGCTGTCCTCTGCACCTCGACCCGGCGTCGTTTCCTCTCCAGGAGAGGGAGGTTATCTCCATCAGTAACCGGGGTTCTCTCGACGCTCTCGAGAGCCTCGCTGACCCCAGCAGTCATGGGAGCCCCGGAAACGGGCTCTGCAGGAGGAACCCGCTCAGCGGGAGTGAACTGTTGAGAAGAGCCCGCATCTTGCGGGGTCCTCTTTTTCCTTTTCGCCCCCTTAGTAAAGAGAGTCGGGAAGTCATCATCGAACTGGCCCATGTCGGTGGAAGGATCGAAAGGGACTTGCTGACCAAGGTTTGGGGCTAAACGCCAAGAAGCTGCCAATTGAGAAATGTTAAGACATCAGCAAAGTGAAACAATCAAAAAGGAAAAGAACATACGGGCCAAAGTGCTCACGTCTCGCAAACTTAGCGAGGTTCGTTTGGATCCCCTTTAAGATGACGGGCCACAGAGTGAACTTTCTCTTCTTAAGCTCCTCTAGAAAAGCGAAGTACTCCTGCGGGATAGGATTCACCGGGAGCGGACGATCTGCAAACAGGGAGAAAGGTGTCAGGTGAGAAGTTATATGTTTTGGTCGGGCTATTCGAAGCCAGAAAAACTACCGAAGCTAACGCCCCATCCCCTCGTATACTTTCGGTGAGGGTCGAGAAATGACGCTTCGTTAATCTTGACGAAGAAGTACCTAGCCCACCACCTGTCAATCCTAGTGTTGTATCCCTGGATCAACTTACACCCGGGCTTGAAGCTGACGTAATACGTCCCCCGAAGAGAACGATTCGGGCTGATGGTGGTCATTTCCTCGAACATGGCTAGCGTCATCTCGAAACCCAGTTCTGAAGCCATCGAAATCATGGACACCATGTTCCGGATCGAGGGGGAAGTAAGCTGCGTGAACCCAATGCCCCGTGCCTCGCAGTAAGCTATCAGCAAAGGAGGAAGAGGGAACCAAAGCCTTGCGTCGGCGAAAAAAGACTCGTAGAGACACAGGAAGCCCTGAGGAGGATTCCAGGGTCGCTGTTTAGGCCCCGACTCCCTTAGCTCGAGGCCAGAAGACCAACCCCGAGCAACCCCCCTTAGCGAAGACGCGTCTGACTTGCTGGGCATCATCCTATTCACCTTACGGGGCTTCTTGGGCTTCTTCGAAGCATCAGCAGACTCGCGGCCCTCGTCCTTAGGCCTTCGGGGCCTTCCCTTTGAATTTCCCTTTCGACTGGGAAGCGCCAAGTGTCAGCTGACGCTCCGGAGACTGGGCCCCAATTCTCTCTTCGGGCCTAGGGTCCGAATCCAGGCGAGTCTGCGAAGAAGACACCTCGCCAGAATCGAGACGCTTCTCAAACTCCGCCAAGAATGCCTTTTCCCAGGTATCCCAGGTGGAGGAGCTTCGGCCCAAAGATCGGTCCCCGCCCTCCGGGGCCGGACTAGCGGAGCGCTGGCTGCCTTCCGAGCCGAGCGAACTGGAAGAAGAGGAGGACCCGAGAACAATACACTCAGACGCCATACGAAAAGAGGTGAAAACGGATCTAAGGAAGAAGAATGACGAAGAACTGAAGGAGTTCTTGAGCAAATCGAAGAAATCACGGAGGTTTCCTGATTAACGTGATCGGAAAATACGAAGAAAGAGGAGAGAGAACCGAGAGAAAAATCTACCTTTGGTTGCCGAAGAATTGAAGAAATGGCGCGAGAGAGGCGCTATTTATAGGAGAAGAGAGAGGAGGTCGAAAAGACGTCTCATCATTAACCCTAGGGGCGCCCCTCCGCATCCCCAGGCGTAGGAGCTACACGTGGCATGTGGAGATTGAAGGCACATCGGCAGAGCCTTGCACGCTTCTTAAGCACGCCAAGACGGTTCGTAGAATCAATCATTACGCCAGACTCTTCAGAATACGCCTCGCAAGCACTAGAGNAATTTAGTGGTTCAAGAGGCGATTCCTTCACTAATCAGTGTAGAACGTGTTAGAGGTGGGTTTAGCACCCCTCCTAACATATCCGGCCCATTCTGAAAAGGCCTGGAGACACGAGGTTCGAAATCGGGCTTGGGCCCGAGCGCCCCGACCTAGGCCCACGAAGCCCATTACCGATCGAGGCCCGGCAAGCCCGCGTACGAACGTACGATCCTGGTAATTAATATATACGGAAGTCACGCGGAATCTCGACAGACGACGCGGGGCGACGGTACAGAGAGAACGTCCAAAAGATCACGGAAAAAGGGAACGCCGTCTGACTCCCGACAATACGGACGCACGGACGACTCGCAGCGCGAATCCCGCCGACTCCGAACCACGCCGGACTTCCTCGGACCCCGCGAGGGGTATTTTCGACCATGTTTTTCCCTATAAATAGTGAGCCTTGTGCAAAGAAACAGGCATCGATTTTCTTAGAGAGAACTTAAAAAGAGCACTTTAGGAGAGAACTTTGAACCTCAAAGAGAAACTTGCTTTGTAATTGTTCGTTAATATCCCGAAATAAAGAAGTTTACACATCGTTAATTACAAGCCTAATCTTACGAGATCTCTGACCCGCGAACCACAATCTTTCTTCCTTTTAAAGTCACGTCGCCTCTCGGCCCCGAACAATAAGCGCTACCTTCTGAGATCTCAAAGAGTTGATGTATTGTTCTTGCAAATCACTACGCGATCTTTTCACGTGTTTTGTCTTTACGTGCAAGATTCTGTGAATCAATTCTCGAAAGATCACCTACCTCAATAGTGTTCCGGCACAACTACACATCTTAATTGCAGAATTCTCTGAAGACAATTGATCAAAAAGATAAATGCAATTTGTAGATATAACTTGTCAAATTAACTCTTCTCAAACTCTACTACTATTACATCACACATTTATATTCAACTAAATCCAGAGTAAATGTGTGTATATATATGTGTGTAATGTAATAATTAAGGCTAATATTATTTTTTGTTAAAAATTAAGGGTAATATTTTAACACACAAAAAACAATTAAAGGTTATTAGGGTAGGTTAAGAGACGATCTCTTAGTTTTTAACTAAAAAAAATAAGAATTGTTCTTATTTAAGAAACGATTTTTAGTTTTTAGTTTTTAGTTTTTAACTTAAAAAAAATAAAAACTATTTCTTAAAATTTTTATTTAAGAGACGATTCTTAGTTTTTAACTACCGCCTCTTAACCGAATCTAAGAACTTCACTCTAAAAGACTTACATTAATCATGCTCTTAGGTTTCAAGAATTTTGCCACCGTTAGTTATTGTAATGCAAGAGTAACATATCTGTATATATGGAATGATACCCAATAATTTTTTTAAGATGTAAATGATCAGTTCTTCCATATTTATTTTTGGCTGCTTGTTGTTGTGAGTTTTTTTTTTTTTTTTTCCAAAAGCAAGATTAGCAAAATCGGAGATGGGGCATCGCCGCACATGGGGGCATGGGGCAAATTTTCAAAACTACAAAAAATAAGTGCTTTGGTACGTCGTGTTATATACTTGTATATATATTAAATCTTATTTTTTATGTAATATATATCTCTAGAAAAATAAAATGTAGTTGTTCAGAATACAAAAGTATCTTCGGTTGCAATATGCTTTGTTTATGATAAGCTAATAATAAAAATATAGTTTACATTATTTTCTCTCGTTTTCCACGGGGTGGTTTTTCTTTTTTTCTCAAATTCCTCATTGAAATAAACTTAAAAATTTTACGTAATAGTTTAAAAAGTTTTTACGTAAAAATTTTTACAAAAAGGTTTAAAAAGTTAAGAATGTAAATTTGGGTTTATCTTGGAAATCCTTATGTTATAATTATTCAAATTAAATGTCTTTTTGTCAATCAATTTAAAAGTTTTTTGTTTTGCCAACAAATTTAAATGTCTTATCCGTTTCACTGTTATATATGCTAAAATTTCGTACGTCTAGTCAATAAAGTGATAGTTTTTTTTTTGGTTAAACAATAAAGTGATAGTTAACATCAAAATACGAATCTTTATATAATCTGAGGTCCAAGTTATTCTTTACCATAATGGGGTCATTAACACAATTATTAAAAACTAATACTTTTAATACTAACCAATAAACCATTAAAAAATACTCCTAATCATAATCCAATCACTGTGAAAGCTCTTTCGGTCCAGTGGTTGACCGATGGTTAATTAATGGAGACATGTTTATAGGATGTCTTTAGCGTGGTGCAAGCGAGGACCGTTCGTCATGCCAGCAGATAGAATGGAAAAATTTGTCCGATGAAGTATTGTCTTTGTAATTGTTTTCAAAATTTGTAATAAGAGTAGTAATATTTCAGACGATTAAAAAAAAATCATAATCCAATCACTAATCGTAAAAGACAAAAGAGATTAGACAATTTCGTAATTATCTCAAAAACCTAGTGGCATTGTTATATTCTTTTCATTACTTAAACTTCTTCTCCTCCAATAGCTCATAGCCACAAACCACTTGACATCTTCTTTCACTTTCTCTCTAGCTTTCTCGTGAGAGAAAAAAAAAAAGTCAAAACTTTCAAAGTTGATTTGACTTAAACGAGTGAGAAAATTTTGAAATGGCCAGAGATGTCGGAAAATGCAGCAAGATCCGCCACATTGTGAGGCTCCGGCAAATGCTCCGGCGATGGCTTAACAAAGCGCGGTTATCTTCGTTAAACCGTTCTGTGCCGTCTGATGTTCCATCTGGACACGTGGCGGTCTGTGTGGGTAGCGGTCGCAGGAGATTCGTGGTGCGCGCGTCGTACCTGAACCATTCGCTCTTCAGTAATCTTTTGGTTCAGGCCGAGGAAGAGTTCGGTTTTGTAAATCAAGGACCGTTGGTTATCCCTTGTGAAGAATCGGTTTTCGAGGAAGCGATCCGGTTTATTTCCCGGTCTGATTCGTCTCGGTCAAGCCGGTTTACTTATCCTGACGAACTACAGAAATGCCACGGAGGAATCAAAAGCAAGCTGGATCTTCTGATCGAATCTCGGCCGTTGCTTCTCGGCGTCGCCGAGAAAGCCATCTGGTGATCGATGGTGGAGAGCGTGTCGTCCGTACGAGTTAAATCGCCACGTGAAGGCGAATTTTGAAATAAATGGTCGTTGACTCGGCCGAGTTACTCCGAGTCGAGTGGTGCTAATTTTAATTGGGATCAGATCTATTTTCTATATTTATAATTTTAGTAAATTATATTGGTGAGTCGACGGGGGCAACAACCGAGTGGCCAGTTGCTCACTGAGTCGAGTCAGTCGCGGTTGCTAGTAGAGAAGGAGATGGCGATTTAAAGGTGGGATGAATCGTTCCACCGAGTCATCCCGAGTTCATATACATTTTTAAAGATTGTAAAATGTAAATAAGAAGAAGAGAAACATTCGACGTTCAAAAGTGAGAAAGTTATATTATTTTTTTTCATCCAAAAGCACCATTCGTTAGTTAGATCGACCGGAGAGGTTTGCGTCGAGGTTAAACCAATCCAGTCCTACATAGCTAATATGAGAAAAGAAGGATCCTCGTGCTCGTGCCTCTTTTGCAAGGCCATTTACACATTCGAGAGTCTAGGAATGAGTCATAAACTAAAATCTGAGAACCTTTCGCGAAAGGAGCACAAGAGGTCCAACTCCACACTGAAAGGCCGGTCATTCCAATGAGTTCTTTGTTCTCGCAATAAGTGGCGAGCAATCTATCTCAATCCTAACCGAAGTGAAAAGTCTCTCTAGGAAAAGACATAATCCAAAAAAACCATTTAACTCAGCATGAAGAGATGAGAGGTTCCATCTTTATCCTTTTATACCTAGAAGATATCTTCCAATTGAGAAAGTTATATATAACTAATGTATTTCATTTGAAAATTCAATTTTCTCCCTATAATTTTATGGTTATATTATTTCAAAAAGCTGTTATGGTTATATTTGTTAATATGCTTAACAAAGCCATGCAAAAAGATAACCCTAAAACAGCCATAATATTGCAGGAAATTTTGAAATGTAACTATGTTAAATTTAATCTTTGACGAAAAAAAAATGAAAATAAAATAATTCTACCCGACCAAGGCCATGTGAAGGATAAACTATTAGCCCATATTCTCTGTTTGGACTGAGTGTGTTCAACTTTTTTGTTTTGTTTTTGTCTTAACTTTACTCTCATTTGCAGTAAAACTAAAAAGTACAAACAATGGTACATTTAATCTTACATTTATTTAATTAATGTTGGATGATTTCTCACCTAAATTTATACTTTAGACTGTTTATCCAAATCTACATAAAAGGTAGAACTTAATATAGTCAAAGGTGATACTAAGCTGAAAAGTAAAATAATTTAACTAATTTAAATTCTTTATTTATTTTATTTTAAATGTCATTTTTTGATTATCCACACATATTGAAAAAGTTATTAGAGTTTATCCTGTATTAACAAATTCGATGACTGATCTATAGTTTTCTTTTGCCAAACAAATTGAACTGCAAAAATGTGGAAGCCCCTTTGGTCCAGTAGTTGACCAAGGGTTAATTAATGTTTATACACCAGAATGTCAGGAGATCGATTCCCCGGAGATACGCAATTTATTGCAGATTAATGGAGGCATGCTTATAGGAAGTCTTTAGCGTGGTGCAAGTGAGGACCGTTCGTCATGCCAGCAGATGGAACAGAAAGATTTATCCGCTAAAATAATTGTCTTTGTAGTTGTTTTTCAAAATCCGTAAATAGACGATAAAAAAAAACTGACTTTAAACCTAAATTGGGTTTGGAACAAAAAAAACCCTAAATTGGGCTAGGCTTAAAATATACAAACTTAAGTTGGGTTTAAAGTGGGCCTAAATAAGAAGGTCTAGATGGGCTTAACGTGTCGCATGTTTCGGTTGGTTTAGAGGGAGACAAGATGATGTCACGTGATGCAGTTCGGTTACAAAAACAAAACCGTTGGTTAGTCACGTGATAGCTGGATTCAAAATGGTTTTGGCTTTAGACTAAAACGAAGTTTGGTGAAAGACAACGACACAACACAAACGTGCACTACAAAAGTGTGGCCCAGTCTTTATAGCAATCTCTCCATGACTTCTCATCATTCTCTCTCACTTTTTTTTCTCTCCTTTTTTCACTTATCTTATTATTATTATCATCATTACATATGTGAAAATCAACAAAGAGTCATCGTTGCTCTTAACGAATGGTAATTTTGTTCCTTTTTTACATTAATATTGTTTATGGTCCAATATGAAAACTAGTGCAAACAAAGGAAAAAAAAACTAAGAGTAGTTTTATGATAAATTACACTGCCAAGAGCGTATATTGCAATGGGGTTTGTGTCGTTTTTGAGTTGGGAGTAGAACTTAAGATGTTTTCTTTTAAAACAAAAGATTTGGATTTTTGACTATAATTTTCTAGGATCAAAGGCTATACATATTATAAAATTTGAGTGAGACCCGTTTATAGAGTAATAGGGTGTTTGAAGAGAGCTTAAAAGATAGATTTGATTATCTATATTATTTTTGTGCACTTATATTTTCGTAATTTGTTCTGAAAAAAATCTACAGTTAAGCGTGCTTATGCTGTAGTATTATTAAGATGTATGACCTTCGAAAATAGTGTGAACGAGGAGAAACTACGAAGAAATAGCATGGTGATTTACATGCACAAGAAATCAACTCCTTACAAGTTTTCCGGGATGACGCTCTCGACCATCGAAAAAAAAGATGCATTGGGGGGCACAAGCGATAGGCAGACTGGGTGTTCTTCTCCATCGTCAATACTCAAACGATCTTGATTAACCTATAAAACTCTTCTTTATTGGATAGTCAATAAGTATGTCGAATTACGGATTCCATAATAAATATCCCTTCTTAGAAATCTCTATAGCATATTTTAAAACTAGTGTGCTAAACAAATTTTACGGTTTATAAAATATCTTAGTCAAGAAAGAGTGCAAGAGAAAGAAACAAAAGGAAGAAGGGGTTAGAAAGAGAGGGGGGCCATAGAAGGATGATCACATATTCACACAATAAACAAAAACTGCTTCAAAATAATGCCAATTCATACAATAAAAACAAAATAAGATTCATACATATATGATAAATTTGTGGGTCTTTCTCTTCATAATTTGTTCTCCGTAGAGTTTCAATGTACATTAGCTCTGAACATTTGGACCACCAATGTTTCTTTGGCAATATTTGGTGTGTGAATCTTAAGTTGTAAAACAAAGAGAACATGAATTAAAAACAATCACACAACCCAAATAATCAAGAACTAGTGTTAGTTTTCCAAATTGGTTAATGTATTTATATTTTTAATAACACTTTTTTCCATAAAATGTTGAGTTATATATATAAATAACACTACAAAAAATGATTCGGACATAGAGACATGAACTATGAGTGATTGTAGTGGAACGTACATATCTATACTATTCATGTGTAAGTATAGTTTTTGTTTCGGTTTCATTTACTAGAAATGTGCAATACAATTAACTTCTCCTCTCTGTTTCACTTTGTTCTTTGTCTTGTGAGGAGCTATAACGTACGAGCGGACGAGGTCACACGCACATGTTCGTTACCATTATTTTCTGATTCCTCGCATATATATATATTTTTCCATGATTTATTTATTTATTATCTTGTGAAATCATAGAGTAAAAGAATGTTTTAGTATTCTTTTGATAATATACAAAGTAAATAATTATATAGCTTAACGTACTATTATGAATCATAATTTATGATTAATTATGCGACTAACCATCACCCCTATAGTGGTTGGAGGCTTGGAGGGATGATGTTAATCTAATTGGTTCGAACTAGTCACATGTTAATGTCGGTTTTGATTAATCATGTGTTTTAGGTTAAGATTTGTCATTAGTTAAGTTTGGATACCGATTAATTAATTAATTAAGTTAATTTATAAATGCATTTAACTACCATGATTAGTGATCACAAGAAAAAATTTGATTGAAGGGAAGTGGAATATATAATGATCATTGTAGCTAACTAATAATCAAAGTAAGTACGTTTAATTTAGGTATCTTGCCACATCCAAGAAAAAGCATATTATATTTCAGTTTTTTTTTATAAAATGTTTTACTTATTGAATATCTTATAACACCCTCTAAATTAAATTCATTATAGAAAATTGATATTTTCCCCCCAAACACCAAATAAATGGCCGTCAACATGCCACTAAAAATAAATTTGGATTCTTCACTCTTCTTTAGATTTTCAAGCAGAACAAGTAAGTTCCATCAGATGGTTTTTTTTAACACTAAAATGGTTCATACTAAAAATATAATATTGGGTGACTAATTAAGTGCAAGAAAATTACATTCCTATATAAAAAAAATTAAGGACAAGAGCGGATTAGTAGAAACATAATGACAAGAGAATGGCCCAACTCAATCACTTCACATTTATCATCTCAGGCCCTATCCTTGTACCTTTTTTTTTGTTGTAATATGATACTATCATTCTACTTTTAATCTCGTGTTCTACACAAAATTTGTCAATAGTACAAAAATGCTTTCTCCGTTTCAAAGTTAAACGATGTTTAAAGTGAAAGTGCGAGAACTACACCAGAAACTGTAACACAAATACTACTACAGAAATTGTGTGATGCAAAGTACGACAAAAGCTTAGAACATGAAGTGTAAGAGATAATTTTCTACGAAAAAACGTGTATTACTAGAATTCTTTCAAAACAACTTACAAGTATGATTTGAGCAGAACAAACTAATCTAACACAACTTTTAAATCGAATACAAAATCCCAAAGACCCTCTCACCTTAGCTCTTATGTTTCTCTCTCTAGAAACCCTCAAACCAAGAACGCTATTCTATTTTTTCTTTCTCTCAAAGTTGGTCGAATATAAGGCCTTTCCATCTATTTATACAAGATAGATGGAACCCTAGTAATTCTAGATAATCATGAAATATAATCAATTAATATCTTCATGATTATCTTCCCAAAAACCCTCGAGTTTATCCTCTTTAAATCTCCAGCAATTTAAATCTTCAAACCTTTCAAGAATGTTCTTGTTTCAACAAAATCTCCAGTTCGTCTTTATCTAAGGTCTCACTGCTGTTAGAGACTCTTGTGACATCTTCTCTAGCTTCACTGTCACAGGTACTGCCACAAGCACTATCACAAGTATTGTCACAAGTACAGTCACACCTCTTGTTACTTCACTCTTCTGCTGTTAGAGCATTTGTAGCATCGTCATATGTCTGACACTATCTCGGAGACCCTGCATCTTCAAGTTCTCCGCATCATCATCAATTGTTTCAAACACTGTGACAGAACTCCGTATTTCTGCTGCATCTTCTATTTGTAGCAAACACTATCTTAGACCTCTACCTCTCTAATTGTATTATCTCATGTTGAGTTCTAAATCTCAGTCAAAAAATACATCAACATAAGGTTGATGCACACATGTTAATGAACTGCAAATTTTTAAACAATTTAGTTCACTATAAAACGTCTTTAACTAAAACTAATTCAACGAGTAAAAAAACATATTGCATAATGTAAATAGTTAAAAAAAAACTCAAATATGTTTTTGCATCTAAACTTGAAAACATCATTTATAATAAAACGAAAATAAATATTTAAAACTTCATTTAAAATGAAACGGACGGAATAGATGAAATAAATCGAATGAAATAAGTATATAATGATATCGGGAAAGCAAATGTCATAGATTTCAGAAGGAATAGTATTTAGCACTCAAACTCTTTCATACATGTTACACAGTAAATTTTGTAAGCATGCTTGTAAAGAACAATTGGAAGCAAAAAAGAAAAAAAAAAGCAGCTCCTCGCGACGATAATGATTGCCAAAAGAAGAAGCAAAAGATCAGAAAAGAAAGTTGGATCATGTGACTTTTACAGAAGAGAATCCTAAGGAATGTAATATAAAAAACAGAATTTAAATTAGAATGATATTTAATGATGATGTTTGTAATAATAAAACATAATCCGTGAATTCTTTTTTCAAGTAGACATTTTTTTTCTACGAGATAAAAGAAGTGGACACAAGCTGTCTTGTGTGCTGGTGTCGTGTGGGGAACCATTTCGTTAAAATATAAATATTAAACAGATTTTACGGAACATTTTTGGCCGTCTCTTTCATATGCTCTCGACGTGACTAAACTTTATTCGACGATTAGAAATGCTACATAAAAAGAAACTTTAAAGAATGATTTATCACGCGATATTTTTTCGTATTTCGTCTTCACTCGGACAATTCGAAACAAATTTATTTGCAATTCTGCGAAATTTCTGTATGTGTATTCAGTTTTTTCTTGTGAAATTAACGCTGCGAATTGACTCAACGTGCTGAAAATTTCCACATGGCGCATACTGTAAATGTACCTATGTGGCTCGCATGTGCACTGCACTTATAAGGAGTATTAGGTCTGTATCTCCCTTTAAATTAGTATCTAGAATTAAAGAACCAACTATAAAGACAAATATTTCATGCAATAAGTTTTTAATACTAATTGATAAATTTGATGAAAGCAAGAACACAAAGATGTTTAGAAAGATCATTATAATAGATTCTCATAAGAATCGTTATAATGTACATCGTCTTATATAGATAAATATTTAAATCTAATTTCCTAAATCAAGATAAACATAAATGTTAATAATACATCTCTACATAATAGTAAAATTTTTATTTTAAGATATTAACATATTTCTTGAATATTTTCATATATTTATATTGATCTTGGTCGATCTAATGATCTCCCAATACTAATAAATATCAAACTTGAGGTTTTAGTGTCGACGTGAAACAAAATTAACTTTAAACAGAGTTGTCATCAATGTTTTTCAGAAAAATCATCCAAAACTAGAATATGTAATAACATTGTTATTTTTGTAGTTTATCTATGTTTTCTCTTTTATTTTGTAATTTGCATGTCGATTTCTAAATCAATAATAAAAAATTTCCAGCTTAAAAATAGTATTATTATCTACTGCTATAAATGTTGGTTTGATGGGTCCTCACCATACTAGATCAAGTAAATGGAATCCTGGGGCACGAGAGAATGATTAGAGAAGATAAGTCGAAGTTTAGTACAACCAAACTGCGGAATTGATTGACATAATTCTACTTGCTTGTATATAAATTAATGCAAAGCGATATTTATATAATTTTAAAAATAAACATTTACCAAACTCTAACGTGGATTGATGAATGTTGGTAATTATATTAAAATTTTCAAATCGTGTTTAGGTTAATTGTCAGCATCAGTGAGTTGGGCGAGTCGGCGTTAATCTATTTTCTAGTAATGTTTAGGGATTTATCTAAAACATTTCTAAATAAGATGTTTAATCAGAAACAGAACAAGAAGTTAAACTTCTGATTAGATGAAACAAGTTTCGCGTGTTGTTTTGTTTTTTTGTTAATTGCACTGTGACGTATGTTTCAGGGGTGTATTAAATATAGTTTTAGAGAGGATTTAATTTTAAGAAGATTTTGAGTAATTATGGAAGTTGTTGTGATTATTAAAAGATTAATTTACAGAAATACACTTAAAAGGAAAATAAATTTTACATTTACACATGTTTTTTAATGGTTCTCAAATATACACCTCCTATTTGCACAAATAGGGTTTAGGGTTTAAGGTTTAGTAATTAGGGTTTAGAGTTTAGCTATTAGGGTTTAAAGTTTAGGAATTATGGTTTAGGGTTTAGGGTTTAACGTTTAGGGTTTCTTTTAGTCTAGGGGTATAATGGTCTTTTTCATTTAAAATGGAAGTGTAAAAATAAAATTTTTTCAAACAGGGATATTTTTGAAAAACGGACAATACAAAGGTGTATTTTTGTAAGTCTCCCTTATTAAAATTATCTGTAATTTCAGTTAAAATCATGTGAATTGAATTGTTGTAGTTTAAATAAGACTCTATTAAAATACATTAGAATCATTTGAAATATTTTAAATGGATTTGAATATACATTTTATTTGACAAAAATCACTATTCTAGTAATATTGAACTTTAAGTTTCTTTTTTTAAAATTCTTATTTAGATAATATTCTATCCGCTTTTTATTATATGTCATTTAAAGTTATTTCATACATATTCAAAAAATGACTAAATGTTCTATTTTACCTTTATCTAATACTCCATTTGTTTCAAAATATAAGTCTTTTTAAGTTTTTCATGAAATAACAATTTTGTTTTTTTTAAAAAAATTACTGAACAATAATATATATATATATATATTAATAATCTTGTCAATGAACATTGCTTCACAACGACATATAGTTCATATTTGTTTATATAATTTAAAAAATTAGAAAATAGAGAAAAAAAACTTATATTTTGGAACAAAACTAAAAGTTTAAGATTATCAAAAAAAATTAAAAGTCTAAAAAACTTATATTTTAGAACCGAGAGAGTATATTATTTTATTTTATTATATTTATCTATTAAATGAATTTTGTTTTCTATTACATATTATTTTACCTTTATCCATTATTATTTTATTTGATTTATCTATTACATATTTGATAATACTCTCTCTTAATCCGTAAATAAACTTTTGTTTTCTTCCCCCGCATACTTAGGTGAAGCAATAATACTTAGGTGAGTCCAAGTTTGTCGTTGAGTCGACGAGGGCAATTCACTTAAGGCATTATTAGGTGAAGCAATAATTCGATTTTTTCTCCCCTAAATACGGCATCGTTTTAAGGATTACACGTATCAAACCTTTATTTGAGTGGACCCCAGCCACAGTCTACCTCAATCAAACAAGACTAGAGTTAAAAAAAAGGTTATTTTAATACGATTATAACAAGTTAGTCCAACCATGGGTCCCACCTGATTCAGTCATCCGATGTCGTTTTATGTATAAATAGACCCACCCGGTCCACAGTCCGAACAACGCGGGTCATGACCCGACCATGTACTGTGTGAACTGTTAATATGTTTTCCTCCTTCGTTCGAGTCGCATCGTTAATTACAAAAAAAAAAAACAAATCATTTTTTTATCGTTTTATGATAAAGAAATGACAAATATTAAGGATGTATGTCTTATTATTATTTTCTGAAAGTATTTTTTTCGACATAGGGATTGCTGTTAAAATTGATATGATTGTTGACATAAAAGAGTATTAATGACACTAGATAATGTAGACACAACACGTGACAAAAAGTGTGTTACGTGGTCTTTTTTATCTTTTGGACCCACCTCTAATTACTTTATAAATTCTTATTCAATTTATCACTAGTATTACACTATTCAACACAGCTCATAATATTCCAAACTTGAGAGAATTCATAACTTTTTATGCTTTTTATTTTACTTATTTATTTATCTTGATAATAATACTTTATTCAGGATCATCCTTTTTTATTCGTCTTCATGAAGTTAGAATTTGTGGAACTTTTTAATCAAATGTTTGTTGATGGTGAATAAAATAATTATTATGACGGGTAAATGAAGCTAAGAATAAATAGCTAAAAGCAAATCACAGCCGTTGGATTGATGTGTTGAAACTTAATATCACGTGTTTTCTTTGCTGTCAGCTCTTGTGTTGATTTCGAGAATAGTCCGATGTTGACTTCTTTATTTCCTTTCGACGTTTTTAGTTTTAGAAATTAAATTTTACAAACAGATATCCTTTTTAACTTAGTGCAAAATTCTAGATAGACGCTAATTGAACGGCGAAACTAAGTTCGGAAATTAAACAAGATTAATTGGAGACTATTTTTTAGATTATTTTTATATTTTTAAGTTAGTTTAATTTTTATAAATATAGAATAAGTTTATAATATTGACTTTTAGATTTTTGACTTGTTTTTAATCTATATAATTCTATCGATTATAATATATTTTTATTTAATTTTACGGGTCAATTTTAATTAAAAGTTTAATTCCATAAATTAATTAGGGTAATGTTTAAAAAAATTGGATTACAGAAGAAACTAATCGGACAACCACTGCCTAATGGATATACGAAAAAATAATCGATCTAGGCGGTAATTTTTAGAACAAAGACTCAACGATAGAGCGAGGGGAGTAACATGTCGCCTTTGTCGTGGGTGCGACCACCACAGAGGGCAGTTCTGCAATTTTCGGAGAAAAAAAATTATGCTAACAAAATTGCCCGCACAC
The DNA here is from genome assembly GCA_900406275.1 of Anastatica hierochuntica. Classification (NCBI taxonomy): domain Eukaryota; kingdom Viridiplantae; phylum Streptophyta; class Magnoliopsida; order Brassicales; family Brassicaceae; genus Anastatica; species Anastatica hierochuntica. Next base: position 7,556 of record OVAN01004902.1, on the reverse strand, counting down.
AAAGAAAAATTAAAATTCCTTATCGACACAATCAATAGAAAATATATATACCGATACTTGATTGCGCATAAAAAGTAGTACTTATATTGTTCCTGGATTTTATAATAACAAAAAAATATTGTTCCTGGATTTAATTCGGATGATCAGCGTCTTATTTCGATTAGATCAAAAGTTGTGTTTTTTAATCTGATTTTTAATTGGACAGAATGTAAGATAGACAGTAGACATATTAGATGTACCTAATGGAATTGATTATGATTATTATGTTTTTTTTTTAATTATGTTTTTTTTTATGTAAAGCCGAAGCTATTTAATACAACTATTTTTATTGTAAAAAGTACATCTAATTGTAGAAAATACCTTTAATACTTTACTCTTCCACTCTTGTTTTTATTTTTTCATGAAAACGAGGTTTTGAGGTTGTAGACTCTTAATCTTTTCAGCAGAGAATTAAACCTTCTAAAATACTCGTTTTTGGCGAACAAAATTTTTTCAATACAACATAAATTCATGTATTTTTCGACAATTCAAAGTTTTGTTTTTCACAAACGAGAAATAACATTTACTTTTCTAAATAAACAAATTCGTTAAATAAGTCTTCTTTGTTTTAAGGAATCTATACAGTTTAGGAAAAGATAAGTAGGAATCAATACCTTTTCTTGTTATTTCGTTAATTGTGAGATAAGGATAATTAAGCGGATAGAAACAAACATTTCAAATTAATACATCCAGTTCCAGTCTATTTATTATACTGAAGATTTGTTCCTCACAAAATTCTAGATCATGCCATCCAGAAAGTCGATTTTTAGAGCATAATGAAAGTACACCAGAAGTGGACCCAAAAACATCTGAAGAAACCAAAACTTTTGAGACTAATCCTGTAACTCTTTGAGCTGAAGAAGCGCATGTATGTCAAGTTAATGGCTCTTGGAGTGCTAATGCGACTTTTAGTGGATATAGATAGGCATATTCTGTTGGAAGGAAAAGATGTCAATATGAATATCGAAGTGCACGAGTCAATCTCTCTCTTCTCTACGTAGAGTTGGAAGCAATGATGTGGGCTATGGAATATATGATTGTATCTTCTACGATGAAGACTGTCTTTGCAACGAATTGTATGCAGCTGATCTCGATGGTGTCTAACCCATAGAAATGACCAGCTTTTGTGTTAGAACTGGAAAGTTTCCGATCATTAAGATGTGTTTTCCCTTTGTTTCATATTTTTCATATTTCTAGAATCTTGAATGTTGATGCATACAATCTTGCCAACGGTGACAATGTTAAAAAATGCAATTGTTATCCATGTTAGAACCATGGTTGTCTCACTTCTTTTACAAATGAGCCACGGTCCAGAAACTTAATAAATAAGTTTCGACGAATCCTCCGGACGTCCATTAAATCACTAACAATAGTCATTTTATTACTTTAATTATATTTAATTACAGATTTTATCTAATCAAATAAAAAGTAATCAATCACCTAACTACAAAAAAACCAGCAAATTTTTTTTAAGTGCAAATATTTATCTTTATATCTAAACGAATGCAATAAACACTTCCACCATTAAAACTCTTTTAGTTTCCTCAAAGGTGGTCAAATACAATAGGTTTATTTATCTTGTAACTTCTATTAAAAGGATTGTAATAAACAAGAAACCACATGTGATAACAAATCTGAATAAAAAGCCTATTAAGAAAAATAGTCTAGTTGTATTATATAACTCATTTAGTTTGTTTTTTTTACAAAAATTCAAACTTACACAGATTTAGTAAAATAATAAGCAACACCTCTAAATAAGTAGTAATAAACAAACAGAGACCTATTATAGAAAAATAAAAACTTTGGATTATTGGTATATTTATTAAATAATAGGTGAAAAAAAAAGAGAATAAAATAAGAGAAAGTGAAGGTATCAAATTAGTTTCAAGGCAGAGAGTGAGAGAGAGCTTCTGCTACGTTTTAGTATTTGAAGTGATACCGAAGGCAAATAGCTTCTTCTCACCATCACCTCTCTTCTCTTCTCTCTCTCTTTGTCTCAAGAAACAGAGTTGATTCTGCGTTTACTTCAATCCCTTTTGATTCTTCTTTCAAGAGATTCTCTTTCACTTCTGCATTTTAAAAATATTCCGGTGAGTTTTTTCTTCAACTTCTTATATTATATGTCTACTTGACATTTCGTTTCAGATTTAAACGTATTTTCTGATTGGTTTCGAGTTGGAAGCTTATGAAATTTAAATTATATTTTTTTTTGTGTTTCTGTTTAATTTTCTACAAGTGTTCAAAGTTTATTAAAATCAAAATTTTAATTTGCTTCTGGAAATTTTTTGCAAGATCCTTCCTTATGAATGTTTCTGGAATTTTAGCATAGTTGATTTTTTTTTTCTGGCAAAAAAAAATGTTCAATAGTTTGTGGGGTTATGCAGAAGAAGATGGATCGTAAAAGTTGGCCATGGAAGAAGAAAGCTGCAACAGAGGTACACTTGTTTCTCAGATTTTTTGATAATAGTCCTAAAGATTATGAATCATAATTCTTCAAGAAAAACTTAAAAAAAAAAAATCAGGATAAAGAGAAGAAGCAGAGCTATATAGAGATCTCATTTGATCAATATTCTCAACTAAATGGTTTAAAAGATGAAGTCAAGAAGTATGAAGAACAAGTTGTTAAATTTGAAGATCAGATCAAAAGTTTGGAATTGAAATTATCTACAGCAAATGCAGATGTTAAAGCTAAAGAGATTCTTGTTAAACAGCACTCAAAAGTTGCTGAAGAAGCTGTTACAGGCTGGGAAAAAGCCGAAGCAGAAGCTTCGGCTTTAAAAACGCGTATCGAAACCGTTACGCTCGATAAGCTCACCGTTGAAGATCGAGCAACGCATTTAGATGGAGCTTTAAAGGAATGTATGAGGCAGATAAGGAGTTTAAAGGAAGAGAATGAGGAGAAGCTGCGCGATGTTATCGCAGCTAAAACTAACCAAATGGAGAAGCTTAAGGCCGAGTTTGAGTCGAGGATCGGGGAATATGAGGAGGAACTACTGAAGTATGGAGCCGAAAACGACACGCTCTCGAGGTCGTTGGAAGAGCGGTCAAACATGCTTGTGAGGATGGGTGAGGAGAAATCAAAAGCAGAGTCTGAGATTGATCAACTTAAGAACAATATAGAGTCTTGTGAAAGGGAGATTAATACTCTCAAGTATGAGATTCATGTGGTAAATAAAGAATTGGAGATTCGGAACGAGGAAAAGAATATGAGTATGAGATCCGCGGAAGTAGCTAACAAGCAGCATTTGGAAGGTGCGAAGAAAATAGCGAAATTGGAAGCCGAATGCCAAAGATTACGAACTTTAGTTCGGAAGAAACTTCCCGGTCCTGCAGCACTTGCACAGATGAAAATGGAGGTTGAGAGTTTAGCCAAAGATCATCATCGGCAAAGAAAGTCGCCATCTAGGCCGTCTAGTCCTCTCATGTCGCCAATGTCCGAGTTTTCGCTTGACAATATGCAAAAGTTTAGTAAAGAAAACGATTTGCTGACAGAGCGGGTAGCGGCAATGGAAGAAGAAACGAAGATGCTGAAAGAAGCTTTGGCGAAGCGTAATAGCGAGCTTCAAGTATCGAGGAATCTATGCGCTAAGACAGCAAATAAGCTTCAAACATTGGAAGCTCAAATGATGAGTAAAAGTCCAACCAAGCTCGGCTTCGACGCTAATATCTTCTCGCGGAAATATGCTAGTAATCCTCCTAGTATGGCTTCGATGTCCGAGGACGGAAACGAGGATGCTAGAAGCATGATGTCCGAAATCTCTATATCCAATAAGGATAAACACAGTGCAAAGATGAAGAAAACAGAGAGTGCTAACCAGTTGGAGCTAATGGACGATTTTCTAGAAATGGAGAAGCTCGCAAATGATTCAATCGGTCACTCGAGTGCTGATTCTAATGCCGAGGTTCTTCCGGCGTTGCAGCTGAAGGAAAGAATCTCTTCTCTGCTTCAGTCTTTTCCCAAAGATGTGGCTTTTGAGAAGGTTTTGGCGGAGATACATTGCGTCATCGAAGATGCAAAGCCGCGTTCTAAAGCTTATGGACATAATGTAAACGGTTTTACAGAAGAAAAGGAGATAGCCGTGTCGAATGAGAGCACCGAGGAAAAAGTTACCGTTGTGGAGGTAATAACTCAAGAATTGGCTGATGCTCTTTCTCAGATTTACAAGTTTGTTTCCCATCTTTCGAAAGAAGCAACCGCGTTTTCTGAGAGCACAACTTTCTCCGAGAAAGTTCAAGAATTCTCGGTCACATTCGACAAAGTTTTAGGCAAGGAGAAAACATTGGTGGATTTCTTGTTTGATCTTTCGCGAGTTTTAGTCGAAGCTAGCGAAGTGAAAATCGATGTGTTGGGATTTAACACATCCGAAGTGGAGATTCACAGCCCCGATTGCATCGATAAAGTCGCTCTACCGGAAAGTAAAGCACTTCAGAAACATTCATCAGGCGAACATTACCATAATATTGGTTGTTCTCATAGCTCTGACTCCGAGATTCCAGATGATTGTATCGGAGCATCTAGCTACGAAACCAAGCTCGCGGCAGATTGTAAATTAACATCAGAAGAGTTCGAAAGATTGAAACTCGAGAAAGAAAAAGCGGAGACCAACCTCGCAAGCTATGAAGCGGATCTTGAAGCAACTAAGTACAAACTACAAGAAACAGAGCAATTTCTTTCTGAAGTAAAAACAGAGTTGACATCTGCTCTAAAGTCTAATGACATGGCCGAGACACAGCTCAAATGCATGGTGGAATCATATAGATCTCTTGAAACGAGATCGTCGGAGCTGGAAATCGAATTGACTTCTCTTAAAGACAAAATGGAAAACTTAGAAGACGAGCTTCGAAACGAAAAGGAAAGTCACAGAGAAGCTTTAGCCAAATGCCAAGAACTTGAGGAGCAATCACAAAGGTATATTAAACTAAACATTACTCTTCTTGTAACCATTAAAGTATCTAACAATTCCTCTAACTTCAGGAACAACCAAAATTCCCCGAATTGTTCGGTAATTGAAGCTGATCCTAACCGCAAACAGGACAATGAACTAGTGGCTGCAGCAGAGAAGCTAGCAGAGTGTCAAACGACAATATTGCTTCTCGGGAAGCAACTCAAATCCATGAGTCCTCAAACAGAACAGGTTACTTTTTCTCCAAGTCAAGAACAAACCCTAATACTTGAGGAGGACGTAAATGCAACATCCTCAAATCCTCATCAAGACAAGGATTTGAGTTCGCATTCGGACAAAGAAACTCCTTCTGCGAAGACGATGAGATCTCCGGTAGGATCGAGACATAAACACACCAAGTCAAACTCGTCATCGTCCTCATCAGGACTTACTCCTGAGAAACACTCTAGAGGATTCAGCAGGTTCTTCTCCTCTAAAGCAAAGTAGAAAAAAAAAAGGTGAAAGTATAAATCTAACTATGTTGTATATTGAATCTATGACTATATGTGTTTTTTTTTAACTATTATGTGAGAATGTCATTTCTAACTTTTAGTTTGCTTAATATCAAATTGGTGTTAGACATTATATTAATTTAAATGGTTGTGTTTGTTGGTAAATGAAGTATAATCATATTAATACAACATGTTAGTAAACTGAGATTTCCATGGAGGTTGAGAGGATTTAGATGAAGAAGAAGAGAGAATATCTAACTGATTGTTTTATATATTATCTGTAAAACTCTCAAGTCACGTTACAATGAAGAGGAAGAAGCTTTAAATACTAAGAGACTAAACCAGGATATACAATGAACTAAACCAAGAGTGAACCAACATTACTTCTCTAACACTCCTTCTCAAGATGTAAGGACTTTGCATGTCTCAATAGATTTACTCTTCTCAATAGATTAAGTCTTCTAGTTTGATAGTCCTTTTGCTTTTTTTTTGCACATTGCTTTTCTAATTAAAAAATTGAAAATCTATCTTATTTCAACATGGAATTTTGAAAAATGAGGTTAACTTGAGCCATTCGGCTGAAGACATAAAATTGTGTCACTTTGTATAAGAAATGTTAACATTTTATGCGTCTAATAAAGGAGACTTGTATGCTACGAAGGTTAGAGCATGAGCAATGGAGAGAACACTATTTGGGATTCTTAACATTATTAAATTAATAAAATTAAAAAGAGAGAGGGAGAGAGAGAGAGAGCTTAAGAGCTAGTTCTTAAATAAGAGATATAAGGGCATCTCTATCCATGAACTTTTCAAAAAATCCTTAACTATTCATGGGTTCCACAATTTTATTATTAAAAAAAAAACAAAATTTTCGGCCAATCACGGACCGCCACGTGTCCGTGAATAGTTAAGGATCAATCCTTAACTAAGGTATTTAAGGATTTCTCTCTCCAAAAATCTTTAACTATTCACGGGTGGAACCCGTGAATAGTTAAGGATTTTTGGGTTAAGAAACCCAGGATGGAGATGCTCTAAGAGCCAAACTCTTAATTTCTCTCTCATTTTTTCCTTATTTTAATATATTTTTGCTCTTATAATCTTGCTAAGAGACTTGCAATAATCTTGGTCTTAGATAACTAGAAAAGGTTTGGTAACTTTAATATTTGATAGCTAAATACAATATGAAGACCCACTTTGGTTGTTCTTAGTGTTGTAAAAATTGGACCGGAAAGAGCAGGGTCGCAGCTAATAATTTGAGAATTAATGGAAAGAGTGAACACCAGAATTTTACGTGGAAAACCCCCAAACAAATTAGGGGAAAAACCACGGACAAGGTAGAAGAATTTATTCCGAGGAAAATAATAGGAGTTACACACTCTCAATTATAACGGAGAAACAATTAATTATTCTCTCGCTATAATCGGAGAAAAATAACCAAACTCTCTAAATAATTTTCTCTCACCCGATCCAAAATACCCCGAAGAAATTAAATATCCAGAGAAAAAATACCCAGAAGAAAAAATATTATTTTTCTTCTTCTTTTCTTTTCTCTCTCACGTTTCTCTCTCTCTTCTCCGCAAATCTTCTTCTTCACTTATGATTTTGGGATTGTTTTTTGGATGAGATTATTGTGCCTTCTCTTATGCTCATATTTATAGCCAAGAAATGCCTACAATTGTTGACGAGTAATCACCTTTTTTTTAGGTGAACCAACTTCACCATTGACAATGGCCACCGTCCAATTACTTTACGGCTTGGCGGTGCCGTAATCTTGAACCGAAAATCTTGACTTCAACAATCTCCCACTTGAAGATTTGATTGTGGATCAATCGGATCTTCACACCATTCTTTCTACCTTGTCATTACATGTTGCTTACGTCTCCATCAGGCCACAAGAGGATCGACACCAAATAAACTTGTCAGTATTGACTGCCTTTGTCATAAAATCTGCTATGTTTTCTTTTGTATGAATCTTCTGCATATCCACAATGCCCTCTTCCACTTTCTCACGAACGAAGTGATACTAGACTCGTATATGCTTGGTTTTTGAATGAAAGGCTGGATTCCTTGGTAGATGCACGACACTCTGACTGTCACAGAAAAGAGAAATTTTCTCTTGTTT
>OVAN01004901.1:0-24691 GCA_900406275.1 Anastatica hierochuntica | reverse complement strand
GCTTCCTTGAATCTCAAGTAGAACCGGTTAACTTCAAGCTTATACCAACACCAATAACCTTAAAATAATAGTGTTAAATAGAATTGTACAAGTAGTAACAATGGATTCTTATTTTCATATTGTTACATATACATTTTCAGTCCATTACTCGTTCACATCATCTTCCCTCTAAGGCTTCCGTCGATAACCATATTTTATGAAAAGAACGAGGAAGAATTATTTTACCATTTATATGTAATTTGTTATCAAAATTTAAAAGTATGAGACCGATTGTTTTCCTCTTCATTTCTCTCGGATTGATGAATTACATACAAAATATATTCCTCTATAAATTTATTGAGGAATGAAGAAGGTGGTCTTAGCTCGGGTTAGAGTACGAGGTAGAAGTGTTCGGTTTAGAGATTGAGAGGAAAAAAAGAGAGAAGATTTGCTTTGTGGAAATAGAAATAAAGAGTGGCCAAGAGTCGGAATTCCCGTTTTATTTAAGTAGCCCGATGTTCATCGGGATGGGAGACATTTCAATTGCCGATTTCTTTACAAAGTGTTTAGAGAGAGTTTTTGATCTTTTTGTTCTATGTATTTTTGTGTAGATGATCAACCTTGTCTCACTTTGGTCTTTCTTTATCAAGGGTCTTCATTATATAGAGGGTTTTTCCCTCCAAAGTTCATTTTTCCCTCCAATTTCTCTTTTTCAGGCTGTTGTCACGTCACTTCGGGCTGCAGCCCGCCGCTGGACTCAGGCTACTGTGTCAGTCTGCCTCGTAACTTGATATTTTACCCGAAATGACCAATTTGTAGCTCCAGGGTGCATTTAATGTTGGGGGCTCCTTATACTCCTTTCCCTTTTGATCATGGTCAGCTCTCCTCGTAACTCGGGCTACTTTGCAGAAAGATAGTCTGACAAAGTTGACTTTTCTGCGCAAAAAGCTAGTCTGATGAGACTGCCTAGTCATTTTTGTGTCAGGCTCGGGCTCCGCGAAGGCGCAGTCTAACACAGCCGCCTGTGCAGACTGCAGCTTTTGTCAGATTTTTGGACTATAGTGTTTGTCGTTTAGCTCGGGCTGCCTCGACTGCTTTGACTCCGTCTGTAGTAGCTGCGGGCTCCTTCCTCGGGCTGTAGCCCAACTTTCTGATGGGCCTTTTTCAGGCTTTTAGATGGACTTCTAATTTTGGGTAGATCTTTGGAAATGGGCAAGGCATTGAAGGGGTGTCAAGCTCACCTCTAACAAGGAATTAGTTTTTCTTTTGATTTCCTTTTTATCATATTTTCATTTTCTATTTATTCTTTTTTTATTTATATTCTTATTCATTTCTCTAAATATTTTAGTGGTTACCAAAAACCCTAACACAAATTTCAAAATAAAATTTTAAATATTTATTCAAATAAACCATTCAACATTACTTGTTCCTTGAAGATAGATACATTGTTTATTAGAAGATCTAAACACTTAAATTTATTTTATAACTTTTTCTTATATAATCACATTTTTAACCACTTGATTCGGGTATCCGTTCGGGTACAATTCGGATCTATTCGGGTTTTTGGGTTTTCGGGTATGGAGGTTCAAGATCTATTCGAGTATTTATAATTTTCGGTTCGAATCTTTGCGGATTCAGTTCGGGTTCAGGTACCCATATAAATTATGTAAAAAAATTCAGAATTCCAAATGCATCTTTAAACCTCAAAAATCCTAAACTAAAATAACAAAAAGTAAAGAAATTTTAAAAATGTATGACCAAATACTTATAATTAGTATAAAAATCGTTTCGTTTCGAGTATTTGGCTAAAAATCGGTAAATATTTCCGGTATTTCGAGTATTTAAGTTTATTATTTAGTTCGGATATTTTCGGGTATCCGAAATATTTCGGTTAAGGTCGGGTTCGGATTCAGTTCTTCGGATATTGAAGTTTATGATCCGTTCGGGTATTTACTCGGTTTCGGTTCGAATCCGATACTATTTTTTTGGGTCAGGTTCGGTTCGGTTTTTTGGGTTCGGGTATTTTGTCCACCTCTAAATAAGGGAAATCAAGACTATATTAAAATGTTAATTTTGGGGTAAAGTAATACTAATAAACATGCTATTTTTTAAAAAGTGTGGAGTTAAAGGCAAACTAAAGGCACCCTTTTGTGCCAAATATTACAAGGAAACTTGTGAACCTAAATTGCTGTAAAAGAAGAGCAAAAAAAATCTATCTTTCTCTTTCAATCTTAATTTTCTTCTCACCATCAAGGCAAGTTTCCATCTTTTGTTCCTCTAACAATTTCAATTGCTCCCTAAAATATCTCTTATTTCCAAAAAAAAGTTCACACAAAAGTTCCAATTAGTTTTTTTTTCATTTTCTTGTGATGTGAGAAAATTTTTGGGGTGAGAAAGATGAAAGCTATTAGTGGTTTAGGAATTGGGTTGAGTTTGGTGTTCGGGTTTCTTCTATTAGCACTTGTTGCAGAAGTCTATTACCTTCTGAGATGGAAGAAACACAAGAAGAGAATCATAAGCCAAGAGAGTGAAGAAGACAAAGAAGAAGAACAACAACAACAAGTTGGCTACGCTAAGGAGCTTATACAACTCTTCTGCTTCAAAAAGCCTCAAGCTTTACAGTCCAACAATGGCGTTAGAGAAGGAGAAATCTCGAGGAATCCAGAAGATTTAGAGCTTGGGTTGATGAAACATTTGGGTGGAGGAGATCTTGGGTTTGAAGCAGAGCTCATGAAGCTTCATAACCAGAGGTTTCTCTTCACAATCATGGAAGAAACAATGGCTGATTTGGAATCTGAAGATGGAAAATCAAGAAGAGGTTCAAGATCAAGAACAAGAAGCTTGAGTGATCTTCCAAATGACATTAATACCCCTGGATTCACTCCATTAGCTTCTCCTACTACACTAAAGTCATCTCCTTTGGAGTCTTACACACGTCATGGATTCAATCCTCTGTTTGAATCAGACGGTGAGCTTGAGTTCAACAAGTTCTTTAGGTCGTCTTCTTCGCCTCCACCGAAATTCAAGTTCATGAGAGATGCGGAAGAGAAGCTGAGGAAGAGACTGATTGAAGAAGCCAAAAGGAGAGAGCAAAAACAAGAACTTTCGATTGTACAAGAAGGTTCTTTCTTGAAGTTTATGAACTCTGCGAAGAACAGAGAGATGAAGAAACAGAGTTTTAAAGAATCTGATGAAACGCTGTCGTTTTCTCCTTCTTCTTCATCAGGTACAAATGTTAGAACGTTAGACCAGAAAGCTGCAGTGGTTGTTTAGTCTTTAGATCTCTCTTGCTCAACTCTTAAATTTCTTTTTTTTTTGAAATTTTTAATAGAATTTCAATTTTATTGTGTGAATTATATATGTCATTTCTTCTTTTTTTTTTTTTACAATTTGGTAATGATTTGTTCTGTATGTATCAACCTGGAAAATCTGTAGATGGTTGTTTTTCATTTTGTTCTTTAAAAATTTATGTTAGCTGTCTAACCAAATAAAGCAAAATAGTTTTGGAATAATAAAAGGTTAAAATAAAGTTGTTAGGTTTGGAAGTTGGGGTTAATAATTCAAATATTTACGGCGCCACAAGTTGAATTTTTTAGCCTCCTTAATTTTTCAAATTAAGAGAATAAAATAAAATATGACTATTATTTTAAAAAGGTTTAGTGTTCTTTGATGATTAGTGCAAGTGCTTCTAAGCCCACAAATTATGGCAAAAATGTGACATGGATAAGTATATGTTTCTTTTTCACAAAATTGTTTTTATTACTTAATTTTGATGTTTTCTAGTTAAAAAAATATATCTTGGAATATATATATTTCAATTTAAAGCTTAGAAAAAGGAAACAAAATACCTTTTGTGTCGTCTGAACTAGAAAAATTCATGGCATCACGCGATGTATAGCCGAAAGGTTTGTTTTTATATCACTTGCCTTTTTACACAGTTTTCTTATAAGAATATACCAACTCACACCTAAGTGTGTTTGGTTGGGTTTCAAAACAACCTTAATAATCTGAGAAAAGTTTTATTTAACTATTCGCGGTTTTTCGAAAGTGTGATAATGGGTAGGTCTGGTCACTCGGAGTTCCGTTCGGGTTGGGTTGAATTCGGGTTCAGGTCCCGTTTTAAAAAAATTCCAAGATCCATTCGGATTTTTCAAAAATTCGGTTCGGGTTCGGTTCGGGTCACTTCGGGTTCGGATCGGGTTTAGTAAATCATCCAAAACCTGAGTGCAACCGAATATTTTTTCGGGTTTGAACACTTTCGGGTTTTTGAGTTCGGATTCGGGTATTTTTCGGGTTTCATAATTTTTCCCTTATTTTTCCGGATTTTTCGGATTTTTTCGGGATTTTCGGGTTTTTCGGATTTTACGGGTTTCGGGTTTGAGTTCGGTTTGGGTTTTCTTGATATTTCGGATGTTTGAGTTGGAATTTTCGAATTTAAGAAGGTATGTATATGGGTATAAGGGTATATTGGTATGAATGTATGTGTATGTGTGTGAAAATTTCGGGGCACCCATATACTAGTTCGGGTTTCGGGTTCGGTTCGGGTAAAACCCGAAACCCGAAATACTTGATGGGTATGGAATTATTTTTTTTTTTACTCCGGATATCACAGAGAATCGGAGATTACAGATTTCTACGATTTTTTTAAAAATTATGTGCGGTTTCTGTTTAATATCAAAATTAAGTAGAACAAAAAAACAAGATTTCATTTTGTAGCAAATTTAAAGTTAAAAGTACATGTTTATCAGAAAATGTTAAACCAAAATCAGAATCAATTTGCGTTGCGTTGCGAAACATACTTTGTAAATTGTAATCTTGATTAGTTAACGGTGGCTATGGTTGGATAATTTTTGAGAGACCTAGGAAGGTACAATTTGGAAGCAGGAATGCGTAAGCCAACCAATCTCTCATACATGCTAAACTAGAAGCATTGTTGTAAACCATGAAGCGTATGACCTCAAAATCCGTAGATGTCGTTGTTTTTGCCACATATTGTATGCACTTATTATTGATGGTGAATAAACCGGAGGAGTGGCATTTCTTTGTTGCGGAACTCGGAGATTTCAGTATTCTAAAAAATGTGTTCCCTGCTTTTAATATGTTTTATATTTCTCGCAAGTTGAATACATTCGCAGATGACCTAGCAAAAAAGACAAGGTCGAAAAATCACTTATTTATCCATGTAAGCATTACGTTTGTGCCGCCTCCTTTAGCAGGAAATCTTTTACCGGAAACTTAATGAATGAATGAGTTATGATGTAAAAAAAAATTAAATTTTATACATGCAAACAAATGTTTTACTATAATTTTTTTAAAAAAAATTTGTCCGATTATTTTAATGTCTAAAACTGAGCAGAAGACTATATATGTGGTGAGTAAGCGACATTTTATATTTTCTTGTCAGAAATCTATTTATTTCAATTGCAATATTTTGAAGGAAAAATGGGATGTTATGGTCACGATCTTTCAATATATTCATAAAAACTTTCTACCTAAGGATTTTTTTAATTAATAAAAAATTATTCCTTATTTTCAAAATGTGAAAGTAGTAATTCAAATCTGCGCAGTAAAGCACTTTAAGCGTGTGGAATATCTATCTTTAACATATTCTCTAGGTGTTTCAAAAATGGGTCGAAAAAACTAACGAAATTCTTATAACAAAACAATATAAGTTCTAATATATAAGTATTACATATTTAAAACTGTTTGTAAGGAAACGGAATCTCAAATTTTGAAAACAATATTTTATTGTTTATACCTTAATTACAAAAGAATTTAAATTAGACAGTGCATTTATACTGTTTTATGCACATTCACACATTGTATGAAAGAATGGAAGAGATTAATGTGTGGATAATATGTGTACGTATACGTATATATACGTACATTTTTTGTATATAGATACGTATATTAACATACTGTTATAGGTAAAAATGTACGTATTATATAACAAATGTGAACATGGCGGCACGTGAAAGAAGAACCAAACTCAAAGAAGAAGAGACAGGAAAAGTGAAAAGGGGTCCACAAACACACGTCAACCTCATGGGTCCCACCTTAAAATGTTATTTTCGAAACCTTGCTTTTTGGAGACTGGAGCCCAACTTTTGGAAATTTTTTATATAATTATTTTGATACTTCTTTGTATAATCATGATTTATTTTGATAAAAATTAAAATTATGGGACTGTAATCCACCAGACAAAAAAGTCATTATAAACAATTGTATATATCATGTGTTATTGAATTCTCACGTTCTAATGTTGGGTTATAGTAATAAATTAATTCAAGAAAAAACTTTAAAATGCATGACCAAAAAGCCTAATCTCCACCGTTAATACTTAAAGAGACAAATTTATACTCATTCAACGTTATTATTGTCATCAAATTTTCAAACAAGCAAAGATAATCCTCATTGAAATTTCCTGCAGAAAAACAAATAAAAAATATATGCTTCAGTCAGTCAATAATATATATTTTCAAATTATGAAACCACTATCAGATAAAAGTAGCCTAAACAAAAACTAATTATAGAAAGTGATTGTTTCTCTTTCTTTTGTTAACGGGACAGAAATTGATTGTTAGATGCTATGCATGAAATTTTATTTTGTTGAACTAGACCTAATTATAAAAAATATATTATAAAAAATTTTATTTTGTTACAACGTTTTCGCTACAAACTTTTTCAGTAAATTTTTTAAAATTGTAAACAGAATTTCTATGATGGACATTTTTTGGGGGCAAACATGTTAAGTTTCTGTGATGGACTTTTATACACCATTAAAATTTAATTCCTACTATTATGCATTATCTTATAGCCATAACGATATTTTATATTCTGTGTTGATAAAAATTTATGAGTACAAAAAGATCAAACAATTAACAATTATTTTACGTCGTTGCTGTTATAAAAAACTTATAGTTGCATGACCAGAAGTTTCTTCTTTTCTTGCTTTACTGATCAAGAATAGCATATGGTCAAAACTTTTAATGTGAAACTAATAGTTGAGTTCTCCAATATATCAACAATATATTGTTGGCAGTTAACATTTCTGTATCCTTGAACTTGACTCTCTTTAAAAGCATGTAAAGCAATGTACCATATTGATTGCAGTATTCATAGAAATTCGAATTTAGATATGTAGAAATGATTTATTTATGCGTAGATGACCAATTGTTGCCAACAACAAAAAATATCACCAATTTGGGCTGAAATTACTAGTTAACATATAATTAATTACTCTAAGTTAATGGTGGGTGCAATGTACGAAGAGACAACCCAACTAAACATCATGTAGTTTTGTATTTTTGTCTATAGATCAGTTGGATTAAATATTTGACTAAGCTACTGAAATGAATTTTCGAAAAGAACACAGAGACATCATATCAGTAGCTTAGTGTTACTCCTCAGTGAAGTAGAAGCCTAGTTTGCTTTCTCACTATCATAAATCGTAAACAACGGATGTTGTTAAACCTTTATAAGGAAGATTTGTTTCTTCAAGTTTTGGATCTCTAGGAGTTTATAACGAACAGGCCCATTAAAAACATACTAAATGGGCTAGGTTGAAACATCTCATAAGATGCATTTGTTAGTATTTCTGTCAAACATGTGGTATAGATTTATCCGCTTATAAATAAGAAAGATAATGTTGTTTGTTAAAAAAAAATTTTAGTTTAGAGTTTTGTAAATTGTATAGAAACAAAAAAGAAAAACGAATCATGGACTTTTAAAACGGCCATGAAAAAATCACATTTGGTAGATCATGTTTTAAATTGATTATTGTGACCACTAGCTAGAGATTTTTCTAAGTTCATATTTTTTACAAGTACATTAAACATTACTCAAAACATTCATGACGACTCTATACTTCCTTCTCACTATCTACTTTGTAACCACCCTCTACCTGCAATAGAACCCTGACATCTATATGATCTATGTGTTTAAAT
This sequence comes from Anastatica hierochuntica, assembly GCA_900406275.1. Lineage (NCBI taxonomy): Eukaryota > Viridiplantae > Streptophyta > Magnoliopsida > Brassicales > Brassicaceae > Anastatica > Anastatica hierochuntica. The sequence continues at coordinate 16,766 of OVAN01004901.1, read as the reverse complement.
ATCATCTTTTATATGATGTAGTAAAGTCTATCTCATGTATACTTCTGAATCTCATTCAGTTTTTCCTTGGTTCTCAAGATATTACGACGAACAAATTCCAATAAAACTATCATATTGTACGTACCGCTGAAGTAAGATAACATTATCGTTGAAAGTGTGAAACATTCATTCCTGTTATTTTCTACCACATTTGATTTTGCATTAATCTAGAAAAAAGGTATCATTCAATACCATTACAAAAGCAGACCATGAAACAATAAAACAAGTAAAAATCAAATAAAAAACAACAAGAAAAAGCCAATTACTAATAAAACAAGCAAGAATCAAATAAAAACAACAAATACGAGCACATTTACCAAACCCTCAAAACAAGCAAGAATCAAATATCATAACATCAATAAACCACTTAAACCAACAAAACAAGTCAGAATAAAATAAAAAAAAATACTAACAACAAACCCATTAAACCAACAAAAGAATAATTATGATTTATGAACGTACCAGACTTTGCCTCTTGACCAATGGTTGAATACTACTAAAAAGGTTTTAAGCTTGTCGAATGATAAAATGGTTAGAAAACTACAAATTTTAAAACAAAATTATTGTAATAGAGCCAATGTATCTCATGAAATTTTTAAAAACATCGTGATCTATTATGTTTTTTTGTATAATTAGGAGATTTAGGTTCCGTGTTCCGTAATCTCTCCAAGACAAAATCCGACCATATAGGACCATCGGACCAACACTTCGTTGGTCCCATCCATTTATCTTTGTTTATTCACTTATTTTCTAGTTTGCAGACGAGTTACCAAAAAAAAAACTATTGTTAACTCGGGTTTGCTCCAATTAACCTAGTGATATGGTGAACTGACAAAAAAAATTTCAAGATAAGCGTTCGGACATGAAAACATTGCAAAAACATTTAATTTGGTAATATATGCATTTAATTTAAGATATAAAATTTTATAAGATATATTTTAACTACTTTTAATAACAAAAAGCATACCTGATAAAACAAATAATTTTAGGATGGCACTGAACAAGTAGTAGGCGTTGGAGAAATAACTAGACTTGTAAATTATATTAAGTGGGATTTAAGATATAAAGTATAAAACTATTTTATAAGTCTTTTATGAAGATATATTTCACATCGAAAATATGATGTTATCTTCACATCGGAAATATAAGTGGGATATATTTTCACACGCCCCCTCGAGATAATGGTCCGTATACCATGTTAAGTTTAACTTATATATTTATTCGATGTCCACTTAGACTTCCGATGTGGGATCTTTTCTCCACACCTCCCCTCGAGATACCGGTTCTTTTAATCATTAATCTTGCGAGTTCATCACGCCCCCATCCGAGATAATGCTCTTTTTCTAGTTATCACGGTGGAATTGAGTCATCTTTGGGCCATCAATTAGTGAGGTGATCGGGCCACATTCCGGACCAGATTAATGGGGTAGAGTGTGTGTCTGCTCTGGTAACATGTTAAGTTTCATGGGCTTCCAACTCAAAACCAATTGGCAATGAGTGGATTGGCTCATGTTACTTATATATTACTTAGGTCCCCATCATATTTCCGATGTGGGATATATCTTTACATTTTTTATATATTTTTTTTAGCCTAATTAGATTTTTTAAAGTCTAATTTAAGATATAAAACTATCATGTGTATTTATATATAAAACTAGAAAGCGTAATTTACCTCGAGAGGGGAATATTTTGGTAAGAATAAAATAAGTGTGGGGATGATCAACACGGACGCATGTTTTGTTTCGGTGGAGGTGGGAGGACAAAAGTCAAATTACACTAAAAATTTCAAGATCCAACCTTAAAGTTCCCTTACCCTCAAGAAATTCAAAAAGTCAACTTCAAGATATTTAATTTAGCTTAGGATCCTCAAATTGACAAAAAGAAAAGTGCGAAATGGGAAGGTAAACATTGATCTTGATGTTAGTTGAAATTTACAAGAATTGTATAATTTCTTTTAATTTACATGTATAGTTATGTGCTATATATATAGACCTAAAAAAATTAAGAGTAAACTAGGGAATACAAATAAATTTGCATAGAAAACTGTAAAAAAAAATATTTTATTTTGAAATAAATCTAAAATTATAAGAGAGTTATGTACATATAGTTTTTGAGATTTTGTCTTTCAATGTGCAAATATTTTTGGTTGCAGTTTAATGAACTTTTCTTCTGCATTTAGTTTCCTGTTAATTTATATACTAATAATGTACTATATACAATATAAGATGACAATGTGCAAATATGAGTTTCTTGATAATTGGTTAAGTGCTCTTCCCAAAATACTTTAAAGACGTTTTTATTTATAATTTATTCAACGTCATAAATCATAATGTATTCACCTGAAAACAAACAAATAATACATAAAATCACAGGTTGATTTAATTTATTACACGTAAACAAACAGTTAAATACTAAATATTAACGTCAAAAGATTAAGCACATCACCATGACACCTTACAAAATCGAATATTGCAAAATGCAAAAAATATATATATATTTATGTGCGTATTCATGGATCAAGATCTATAACTCTTCAAAATTCTTACCAAAATCTTCAAAAACGAACCGAATTTAATTTCTTATCAGTTTGAAAAAACATTAAACTTTGTTTCTTCTTATAATACAACAATATTAATCACGCCTACGGATACTATAATTAACGTATAGATTATTGATCATCAAGATCTAGCTTTCTTGATTTTTTTACCAAAATCTTGAAGAACAGACGAAGGAAACATGGATTCAACTTCTCTAGCTACATCCAAGAACACCACCGATCTCTTTAACCACATGGCTCTCCCTTTCATCGCCGGAACAGCTTTAGGTTTTCTCGGTGGCCGAGGCGGACAACAACGACCAACGTTCGATTTTCTCGGCGTCTCCGGGATCTCTACAAGATAAGCTTCACCATCACATTCCCATTTTCGTTTCCTTCTCGATACATCTTGGAGCTTTTCTTCTTCTTTATCGTGTTCTTGATCTTCTTGTTGGTCGTGTCGATGTCTTTTAGTTTGGTCTTCTTGATGACATGAATGTAATGATGAATCTGGAGAGTTCGGTTTTGATGTGATTAAGAGACTCTCGAGTTGTTGCATGGCTGCTATATCTTTGTCGTGAGGCAGCATCTTATCAAAACTAGGGAGAGAAACAGAAAAAGTTTTAGATATTAGAAAGTTTTAGATATTGAGATATATAATTGTATGAATGTATACATGTTTCTGAGAGTGTTTTTGTATTGTAATATATATGTTGTGAATAAGGAAGTTGAAGTTCAAATCTTTGAGTGAGTGTATGTTTGATATATAATATAACAAAGAGCCACACCTCCAAATGGACAAGGCATGCAAGGCCGTAAAAAGTGGGATTTTTTCTTAATTATAATTTCTAGATAATTTAATTTCCTAAAAAATTGCAAAAAAAAAAGTAAACCCAACCTACTCACTCAGTCATACATATAAATTTTTTTACTGTGATTAATAAGTATGGCTTTTAACTAATATCACCATCTTCCAAACTAATCTAGACTGATAAAACCATGTCTAATAAATATATATATTAGTGACAAAAAAAAATATATATATACAATTTAAATTTTAGTTTTAATATATATTAAGAAATTACTAGTCTAAAATGGAAGTGTGACAATTTTACGATTTTAATACATTGTGCGCGAACCTATTCAAAGATTAAAAGATTTCGAATGTAGGTATAACTAAATTTTTGGATGTGAGTTATATAAGTCCATGATTAATAATAAAAAGATATAAGATTTGAACAGTTTAATGAACATTTAAATATAAGCAGGAAAATTTAAGAAAATTTTGGAAGAAAAAACTAATTTACAATTAAAAATCCTGATTTTCTAAAGGTTGGATAATAATTTATAATGGATTTAGGGTTGGATACTTTGTTTTAAACACGCAAGTTCAATGTATTCACTCACTATTCAGCAACGTTAAACTATATGTATACATCTTTTTATCACTTATAAAATAAGAATAGTATAATTTTTTTTAACAACTCGTGGGTCCTTAAGAGAAATTGAAATGAAAATCCACTTTGTGCGAGGGATCCAATGCAAAAATATACTTACATGCATATCTTTCTGCGTTTATGCGTTTACTTACAAAACAACACAAGCATAGCTAAAAAATTTAAAACTTTAGTCATAAAGAAATAATTCTTTCTACATACTCAGATTCATGTCTTTTTCACCTTTTAATCAGTCTTTATAAATAAAATAAGTACTTTATCAGTATAAAAAGTCGAGAATATTCAAAATCAATATTTCTAAATCCTTACTTTTAGAGTTTAACGATATTTTCAGTCTTAATAATCTTTAAAAATGTCCGGACGAATGTGGTGTACGGGTAAGAACGGACTCTTTCCTGGCGACAAATTGCGAATTCGAATCCTACCAGGCGGAACTAAATCACATTGTCTCTCGACACCTCTGAGGGACACCTGAATTATCAAAAAAAAACAAAACTTTAAAAACCAAAAGATTTTTATATTGGCGGAAGAATAAAAGTAATTATGTTTTTTTAAATAGAACCCATGTCATTATCTCAATTGCGAGAAACCTAGCTAATAGAATCTCCATGACATGCTTAAATTAACCAAATTACATATTTAGATTATATCCAACTAAGCTGTCGTAAAATACCTAATGACATTTGAATATAACAATAACTTATACATACATGTACATGCCATACTTGGGCTATAAACTTATAGAAGAGTAACTTGTCATATAAAATCTAATGGCCTTTGTATGGAGTATTTACATTGTTATACATAGGTTTTCCATATATATAGCGTATATAGANAAAAAAAAAAAAAAAAAAAAAAGACACACCATATATATAGTTTGGGTTTAATTTTCTGTTATTACAAAGCTCATGTGACTTGTATACATACTTTTGATTTATCAAAATCAAGTCACGTGATTATACAACTAAAGATTTGCTGCATCTTCTAACGAATCTATTCTCTTTTTAGCTTTATAACCGCTTTTTCATATTTTGATCTCTGAGATTAAAATTTATAAAACTTAGTTCAGGTTTAAGTTTACATGTTATTGTTAATTAGTTAAGCTTTCATTTGATCCTCATGATGTCACTCTATCGTTTTCATGACTTTTATTCACATAAATTAATGTATAACTTACTAAATTATAGTGATAGTTGTCATAAAATCAAATTACTGGCTAATTTGTCAGAGTATACACTTAGATTTTTCTTGTAAGTCGTAAACAACTCCTTAGGATTCTTTCATTGACAGTGCATGGTATGGTTTCGAAGAGGTTGTTGATTTGATATATATTTTTGTCTTTTTCTCATTTGAAAATAATAATTTTTTTTTGATAACTCGGGTGTCCTAACCCCTACCGAGATGGATCCAGACTAGCCAGTCGGGGTTCTAGATAGGGTTTTTTTTTGACACAATACCATGGACAATCTCCTGCACCGTCGGTCCCGGGGCGCTGGAGTCTGGAGGCGCATGTGAAAACCTCAGAGGTGTCTAGAGACAATGTGATGTAGTTCCGTCTGGCAGAGTTCGAACTCGCAACATGTCGCCAGGAAGAAATCCGCTCTTACCAGTAGGCCACATTGGTCCGGACGAAAATAATAATATTGTTTATTAGAGATAAATGTCTCATGTCCGTAGTTGAATATGATCTGAAATAGTATATAATTGTCAGTTTGTCTTGAGTTGGAAGTCTATGTACACACAATCCAACCCGATCCGATCCAAAATACTTCATTTGATCGTTGCGTGAAAATATAGAGACTTATGACCGAGAAAGTCATTATCTCGAGGAATATATTAAGAATAAATATATCACATCGGAAATTGGAAGTTGGAACGAATTCTTAGTAGTATATAAGAGACATAGATCAATCTATTTATCAATGGCCAAGAGAGTCATCATCTCGAAGGACATATCAGAGATAAATATCTTACATCGATAATTAGACGAAATATTAAGTAATATATAAAAGATATGTGCCAATCCATTCATTAACAACTAGTTTTAAGGTAAAAGTCTATATAACTTAACCTTATTTTCTATATTTCTACCATTCCCCTTATATATATGTTTATGTTATAATAAAAAGTTGGTGAAACAAAACAAATTTGGAATTTTTTGTGTAGAATAAATTATGGAAATATTGAGATTATAAAAGAAGAAAATGTATGGAAATAATAATTCGAAAGAAGTCAATATGTCTCCACGCTGGGGTGTGCAGGGTCCATTTGAGATTGCTTGGATTTCACCGCATCCTAAGTTTCTCTTCTTGAGAATTGAACCACAACACTTATTTTTCATTTTTGTTCAATTCCAACCCCATAATTTATATGTTTTTTTGGACAAATATAATACAATCAAAACATAACTGCAAAAACTGTTACAGTATGTCACTGCTACTGTAGACCATAATTTTATGTTGTAATTTGTAAAGTAGATGTCAATTAAGTTTTTAAAACTTGCATCCTTTGGATATTTTCTTTCTTTCAAATATTAGATGAAAAAAAATAGTATAATTTGGTTGATATTTTACAGGCATGCCGCTATTTTTTTAGTAAAAGGTAAAAGGATGGTGATGCCACGAAAATATATATAGGCAAAAGAAAAGTCACAAAAAGGTTATCTTAAAAAAGAAACTAAATTCAAATGCAGTGCTCTAGTAGTAAAAAGGTTTGGAAAAAGTGTAAACTCGCTTATTCCGGTTTTAATTTTCTTTGAGAATCTTCTCATCTCTACTTGGTCCATCGAAAATGATTTCACGCTTTATATCCATTAAAATATCTTGAAGTAGATTAGTCGACGACTACATTTGTTCTGTAAAGATTAAACCTTTCAGTTATAAAACAAACTAAATGATAAAATATTTTTACCAGGTATATTTACACATTTTAATTTTGTTCATCAGATAATTGATCTTATAAGACTTTTTTATTTTACAAAAAGTTGATATATAGTTTTACAATTTTAATTATACTGGGCCTCTATCGTTTACCACTTAAGTGGTATTGGATATATTATTATTATTATTATTATTATTATTATAGTATGATTTCCGTATATTAAATAAGAAAAACATACTAATAATTACATCTCATGCTCAAGCTCATGCTTATGCTTAATTATGTTGCTTCCCCACATCCTATCATCATTACACCATTTTCTCAATCTCCGCTCACCTTTTTCAGCAAATACGTACCCAATATTCACTCCTAAATTATTAATGTTACTTTGTTATAATATGTTGTAATCTTACTTTTTCTCTATGTTGAACTTTTAAGGCCCTTGTGGATGTTACTCGCACTAGATTGATGTTAAAGGTTTGAGAGTTATTTTAGTACTAGTATTATGTCCCTGTTTTGCAGGAACTCTTTTTAAAAATTAATTTTAGTTTTCGTTTGAAATCAACTGTGAAATTAATTTTTAATTGGTTTTTTTTAAATATAAATATATGTTATTCACAAAAACTAAAGTTATGCGAACATGTTAACGATTGATAATGATATACGAACTTTACCAATTTTATAAGTGTTTATGTGTCTGTAATATAGATAATTGTTATATATATGACGAAGATGATAATTTACGTTTTTTGTTTTATATTTTATTGTATAAATAAAAAAGCGTACCTTGTAAACTTCTATCTCCATGGTTTTTAAAAATCATTCTTGTATCTCCAACGATTTTTAAAAGAAAACATAGAAAAGAATGTTAAAGTTGGGGAAAAATAGAAAGATAGTTACTCTGTATGATTCATAAAGACGAACGAAAAAAAAAAGAAAGCTAATCAACGAAAAGTAAACTTAATGGTGGTTTTGATTTAGAGAAATGGTTGTTTGGATTAAAGGAGTGGCCCGAGTCGGAGTGGAATAAGGATATAATTCTATTTATTTAAATTCAATTGATTTAGTTTTGTTTGATGGAAACGTAGTAAAGTGAGTTAATAAAGTAAAAAATGGAAAAATTATCGAATTGATATATCTTGTTTTTTTTGAAAAAAATAAAATTGTAAATAACACATATCGTTCAGAGAATTGTCAAATGACTTCAGTTTTATATATATAAAGATTATCACCAAATAAATATGTAAATATTTGTTTCAAACAAAATGTTGTTGCACGAACTCTATCTTCCCCAAAGAATTCTATTTTCTTTTCCTCATCACCGTTAACGTGAGACTTGGGTTATGAATGAAGATGAAGATTTTGATTGATGAAACTCAAAAGCGTCACCATTATGCTTATTACCCTTGCCAACCACATCTAACATCCACCTAAATTGGCATAGACTTTAACGATTCCAGCTCTATTTTTGGAGTGCATCTTCATGATTAGTGATGTTATCGGTTTGGTTGAGATGCGAGTAGAGATGTCAATTGGGCATGATAACCATGGACTGCCCATGTCCAAATTATAATAGACCGATTATGGTCAAGCCTAAATGGAAACGGTCTAAATTGGCCAAAAACCATTTAGACCCACAAGTAAATGGACCAACTGGTTTGGACATGGACTGTACAATAAACTATAATAATAAGATTTTTTAATTTTGGTAGAAAATTTTTTTACTTATTGGATCCAAAACGTTTCCATCAAAACCGTTAATCCAATTTTCATGTCAAAACCATAAATCCAATTTTTCTACCAAAACCGTAAACTTTCCCGCCAAAAACGTAAATTGATAATTTTCCCGCAAAAAATGTTTATATAAAATTTTCCGCCAAATTTTCCCGCAAAAAAACGTAATCTATCAATTTTCCCGCCAAAAATGTAATTTCCGCAATTTGTGTTACTTTGTTAAATATTTAAGTTTGCTTTTTTGAATATCTCTTAAACGATTTGTTTATTTTTGAAAAATACTTATATTCATAAAGTATGAGTTGTGTTATGTTTGGATTCCATGGGTAGTCCATTTGGATATGGGTCTATTTGGGTTTGGTCATATTTAGACGTGGTCTTAATTGGATATGACCATTCATGTCCATAAAAATGAAATTTCCATCTAGACATGTCCATTTGGACATGGACAGACCAATTGACGTTTCTAGATGCGAGATCCCTAATGTTATAGTATTCCAGATCCTAATCTTTCAAGTTTGAATGTTTAACACGATGATATATGTAAGTTCTTATAATTAATTGAGTTTACCAAAATTTACTCTAGAAAAGAGAACATGCATACTCCATAGAGTATTCGACTTTACAAAATTGTATTTTGGAGTCATGATACAAACTTAAATGCGGAGATATATCTCACATCGGAAGTTTAAAAGATCATTTATTAATGTACTTATTTGTCAATACGGTATTAGAACCCGCCTACACTCTAGCATAGCCAGAAAAAAAACATTATCTCTGACGAGGCGTAAATAAAATAAAAACGTACATCTTGTTGACTTTTAAAAATATATACTACCTCTCTCAAATATATCCCATTTTATGTACACTTATATGAAGTCAAATTTCAATAACAAATAACGTAAATCACGTGTTAGATTAATAAAGAATCCCACATTACTTAAAATGTCACCCCCTATTAATTATCATCTTAAGCTCTAAATAATCACACCATGACCCAATGATTCATATTTTAAAAGAAAAAGTCCAATTCAACATCGAGTTTTCACTGACCCGATTATTCCGGCAAACCATGACCAATAATAACCGTAATTTTCGGTAAGTTTGGGCTCTAATGTATTCACTTAACCCAAAATAGGTGGACACGTGTCGTCACTCTCTTATATATAGACTTCAAAGGAAGAACCAACGGCTACGATCTGTTTACAGTCAAGGGATATAAAAGCAATGCTCCCCTTTCAATTATTTTAGAAATTTTGAACCCGTTTCAGGATCCGATTTCTTGTTAAATTTACCAGGTTGATTATCTAAATTTTGCTTTCAATGGCTTCTTGGTATAGAATTTTGGTTGTTTGTATGATTTATTCCATGGAATTACGATATATCTTGTGGATTTTAGAATAATCTGCTTGAGATGTGTAAGGTCATTATCGTGTTAAATGGCTACGTAAATTTATTGGGAAATTGAATCTGAATTGTTGTTTCGTGGTATGAACTATGAATGGTTATGGTCATTGTTTGTTACCGTTTTTGAATTATAATCAGATAGAAACTGAAGGATGGCGGACGGTGAAGACATTCAACCTCTTGTTTGTGATAATGGAACTGGAATGGTTAAAGTAAAAATTTCTCCACAAGCCATATTTGCCCCAAATTACTAGAGATATACCATAAAAAAAATACTCAAACTAAAGTTTGAAATATTCTTCTCTTGGGACTAGGCCGGATTTGCGGGTGACGATGCACCAAGAGCGGTTTTCCCGAGCATTGTAGGTCGACCACGCCACACGGGTGTGATGGTAGGGATGGGACAAAAGGATGCTTACGTTGGAGATGAGGCTCAGTCAAAACGTGGTATATTGACTCTTAAATACCCGATTGAGCATGGAATAGTGAATAATTGGGATGATATGGAGAAGATTTGGCATCACACTTTCTACAATGAGCTTCGTGTAGCTCCTGAGGAACATCCAGTTCTTTTAACCGAAGCTCCTCTAAATCCAAAAGCTAACCGTGAGAAGATGACTCAGATCATGTTTGAGACATTCAACACTCCTGCTATGTATGTTGCCATTCAAGCTGTTCTCTCACTCTATGCCAGTGGCCGTACAACTGGTTAGTATTACGCATTTGAATACCTTTTCTCGAACATTCGACATGGTTCATATCTTTCCGAACATTCGATATGGTATAAACTTGATTTAAAATAATAGTCCTTTCGTGATTTTATAGATGATGATTTAGAAAAAAATTGGTTTTTTTTTTATGATGTTTTATGTTTCTATGCAAAAGATTACATTTATTTGAGTTTTATGATCATTTGTATTTTGTAGTGTGATTTTCTATTAGTTGAACTAACTTAGAAACTAATGTTAAGAGAAAAATCCAGAAAACATCATGTATTAAGAAAGGGAATGACTTTTGGTTAGTTCAGTTCAATTTTATTTCATTTTGTTGTTTGAGAAATTTTTAGTAAAATTTGATTTGGCTTTGTTAGTTCTCACCTTTTAATTGGTTCCTTTGCAAATGTTGGTTAGGTATTGTTTTGGACTCTGGAGATGGTGTAAGCCACACGGTACCTATATACGAAGGTTACGCTCTTCCACACGCAATCCTACGTCTTGACCTAGCGGGTCGTGACCTCACAGACTACCTAATGAAAATCCTAACAGAACGTGGCTACTCTTTCACCACAACCGCTGAGCGTGAGATCGTTAGAGACATGAAGGAGAAACTCTCTTACATTGCTCTAGACTACGAGCGAGAGTTAGAGACTTCCAAAACAAGCTCGTCGGTTGAGAAAAGCTTCGAGCTTCCAGACGGACAAGTGATAACCATTGGAGCAGAGCGGTTCCGATGTCCGGAAGTACTGTTTCAGCCGTCATTGATTGGAATGGAAAATCCGGGAATCCATGAAACTACTTATAACTCCATCATGAAATGTGATGTGGATATTAGGAAAGATTTGTATGGGAACATTGTGTTAAGTGGTGGAACCACAATGTTTGGTGGTATTGGTGATAGAATGAGCAAAGAGATTACGGCTTTGGCTCCTAGTAGTATGAAGATTAAGGTCGTTGCTCCACCGGAGAGGAAGTATAGTGTTTGGATCGGTGGCTCTATATTAGCTTCACTCAGCACTTTTCAACAGGTTAAAAAAACATAATATAAACATTTTGCTTTTGACTTGAATTGAACTTGCATAACATTTTTGTCTACAAATTTACAGATGTGGATTGCGAAAGCAGAGTATGATGAATCTGGACCGTCCATTGTGCATAGGAAGTGCTTCTAATCACATTTCCTGAAAGCATCAGAGGGAGAGAAAAAACTAAAAATGGTTAAAAGAATTGAGTTTTTTTACTACCAGTAGCACATTTGTTTTTAATTACATTTTTCTACATCCAAATTGTTTTTTTTTGTAATTTTGATTTGAAGCAACTGAACTCAAAGAAGATTAGTAAAAAGAAAAAGTTATATAGTTATGTATAATTTACAAAGGCGAGATAACTGTGAAGAGTTTTGCCTTAGAATAATTTGTTCTCTTTGATGAACGGGGTTTCGGCGAAAAAAAAAAAGAATAATTTGTTCTCTGTTTCTTTAACTTACTGTCAGAACAATTTGTTTCTGATCTTCTTTTGTTTAAGATGATCTCAGAATCTCTTTATCTTGTTCTTCCTAGCAGCAAGACTCAACCATATATTCAACATCACATCCATATGCTTCCTTCATTGTCGCCTTTCGGTTTTCCTCCTAGTTCCAAAAGCTCTAAAATCACATTGATACCACTTGCATTATGATCCTCTACCACGAACTTTGCTCTTACCGCTTCATGATAAACTTCTTAACAGTAGTCACTCGTCAACTTAAGTACGTAAAGAAAGATTTGGCAAAACAAAAAAATTTAGTGCGTCTGCCGGGAGTCGAACCCGGGTCTATTGCTTGGAAGGCAATTATCCTAACCGTTGGACTACAGACGCTTTTTGTTCTAAAAATCATATTAGTAAATATGAAATTATCTCTCTTGCCATGGCAATTCGAAACTGGTGGTCGTATTTGTTTGCTGGAACATTCTTTTGTTACGTTCCAAATTTTTCATTGCCTTTCAATTTACAATTTCTCTTCTCTGTCCTCAACTTTATCCGATTCAAAACGCAAATCGTCATCATGTTCTAAATAAGATTATATATAGTACACACACCTCAAGAATGAAGACACTAAACACATACATCACCCAGTTAAATAACTCTACCATCTCTGTTTTTCCTTACAACAGATGCAAGGACCCAAAAGTCATCACCGCGTTATCATCAGGACAGTTTACTTGCGTTTTGGGTCGTGATAACGGTAAACGCAGTGCACCAATCTCGTCTAACTGAGTCTTGAACCTTGTCTTCCCCAATAAAAGGTATCCAAGTTTCTTCTCCTGCGTTTGTCATAGACCAGCTTACCTTCTCTGGTGGATTCTCAAAATCAAAGTTCAGTGGTGGTGGTGGTGGCTCTTTAGCTTTTCTGCTGGCTTTGTAGCTTCCTTGGCCTCCAGAATACTGCAAATACGATGTTACGTTTACTCAATATGTATCTCGGGTTTGAAACAGCGGCAAAAGGTTAAAATTTTAAACAGTTTAACTCACATCTGAATGGAAATCTGAGTTCTCTGCTTTCTTGCTGCCTTTTTTAGAGGTTCCATGTTCCAAGTAGTAAAGTACCTCGGTCCTGGACCGAAACTTACGGCCTGTAACTGGTTCATAATAGTACTGCAAATACCGCATAAATCATTGTTATCAAGTCTACATATCAATCTATGCATCAGACGATAAGAAATGACCAAACTTTCATCTCTTTTAACACTACATTTATCGAATCAAATCAATTCGACACACACGATGAATCAAACTAATGCTAATCACACTCCTAAATCCCACAACTTAGCCCATAAACATCATCAACATACATCTAAAATCACACTAATCCAAGTTCTTCCTTCAAAGCATTTGTAGTCTTTCAACTACAACAACACCATTCACACTACACCACTTGTAGCAGCAATGAATCTCAGTTCTAAACCAAAGAGAACAACATCAATGTAGCTAACGAAACTTTAAAGAGAAAGCAATGTAAAGCTGATGAAACTTTCACCTTATCCACCGAACCAGCTGTAGCGCCGGAGGTTCGAACCTTATCTTCAACTCTCCAACCAGGAGGTAACCAATTGTCTCCCGGCGTCGCACGCTTCCGCGACTTCGATTCCGTCTGATGACCAGAGCTATCCGGCGATGGATGCACTTGATCCGTACCGTTCGACATCCCGATGCGTACGTTCTCCCCGGAACCAAAAACTCCGATTCCTCCCTGGATTGGTCGCCGCTTGGCACCAGTATCTAGGTTACCGTCGCCGGCGGTTGTAGTGGAGGAGATGAAGGATCCGGAACCGAGAAGAGGATCGGGAGGAAAATCGCCGGCGACAGATCCGGTTTGATTTTCTTTATGCGACGACGGTGTGGAAGTTGACATGTACTAAGAATTAGGGATTTTTCGTCGCCAATGAGCTATGAGATTTGCAGAGATTTTAACGGCCGCGATCTCGAGAGAAATTGTCTTGGAGCTTCAAATATTATCTGTTTCTTGGTTTTTAAATTCGATCCGGTTAAACCGAAACTGAATAAAAAATGCTAACCATCAGCTTAATACTCCATCTACTTCAAAATATTAATATAAGATGTTTCAACTAAAAACATGTATTTTAAAAAATTAACTTATTTTTAAAAAATATCATTTGATGTATACTTTAAAATCTATTATTATAAAAAATGGAAAATATCATTGATCACACGATATTTAATACATGCTAGATTTATTTAAAAATGTGACTATTTTGCCTAAGAATAATTTATTCTGTGTTTCTTTAACTCATTATCAGAACAATTGTGAAACTCTTTGCCAATGATGAACCCAATTTGATTAGTTTCTTTGATGGGATTTCTCAGAAAAACCATTACCATATTTGTTGTTTGATACATAGGTCATAAGAGTTAAGAGTACAAGATATTACAAAATGATCATCTGTTTCAATTATCGTTGCTGAACAAACAGCGTCTGTAGTCCAACGGTTAGGATAATTGCCTTCCAAGCAATAGACCCGGGTTCGACTCCCGGCAGACGCATTGACATTTTGTAATCATCATTTTGTTTTTTGGTATCTCCAGAGCCTAAGGTGTCCTCTTTACCTATCTAACAACAACAATTGTCTGTTTTTAATGTGAGGATTGGGTAGAAAATGGGTTGATCCCAAGTTTTACATAGTCTCTGGCAAAAGAAGAAAGAAATTTGGAAATGGTTTCTAACTCAAATGTGTATTAGAAAGCTTTTGTAACATTCAGAAGATTCATAGAATTGTAACTATTGTATTTTGTCTCTTTGAAAAAGAAAACAACCGAGAAATTCATTCCGGGGTTTTCGAGGTAATGGCGAAGGAGCATTCGCTGCTGCGGATAAATAATGTTGCTCGGCTTCTCTTCAGAAGTGTGCCAAGCTATAGACAAGAATCCATGCAAGCTGATGAACAAGATAAAACATGAAACAGACTCTGTTAAACCTCAAACGACTGTTTAAGGAAAAAATCATTTTGTATTGTCGTTATGAAAACAAGACTTACCAAAAAGAGAGTAACTGAAGCGAAAAGACCCTCTTGGAGTAAAGCTGCATGGCCTCCAAAATCTTCTTCATCAACCTTGAGAATCATTGCGTAGTAACCATAAACTATACCCGAAGATATCGCCATAAACCTACAAAATCTCATTATTAGTTTCACAATATCACAAAAGTTTTGCCAACGGTGGAGGTTTTAACGCAATGCGGATTGTGTTTCGTATACGCTCTAATCGAAAATGTGGTTTTAGCAACATGACAATGAATCAAAGAATAAAACTTTAAAGCGGGTACGCTTCAATGTCAAGAAGATGAAACTAAGAAAAAAAACACAAGAAACTCATGGAAACTAAAGCCGGAAACTCCTAGACGCTCGTTTCAAATGCGTCTAAAATATCTTATAATTTCGAATGCGTTTTTATTGTGCATCTAGTTTTTGCATCAGGATGCGGCTTCTAATGACATCTAGCTGTTACGTCTGGATGAGGAAACGAACAGGGCCTAAGAGATTGTGTATGAATCTAGAAGTTTTTGAACTTACACAATGATCCAAATGCCTCCAACGAGTGGAATCGAGCCCCACAACAATCCACAGATCAAACCCACCACTTGTCGGATCCAATGCAACACATCTCCTAATTGATCCTGTCATCATCATCAACAAAATCCACAGATTGAACAACTTCGATTCGGATCAACTATCTAAATTCCATGTGCAAAATGGGTTTGATTCAATCAATTACAAAAAGGAATCAAACATCTTAAAAAAGTCAAAGGGGCTTCGGATATGTGTCGAGAGAGAGTGTGAGTACCTTATCCCAAGAAGCATCTGGATCGAAAAGCTTGGCTAGTTTCGATGGAGACAAGTGAACATTCTGGTGATTATGTTGTTGTTGTTGCTGATGTTGATGATTCGATTTCACTTCTTTCATCCTTGATTTCAAACAAAATCAAACTCGAAAAACCTGAAACTTTGGGTTTATCGATAAATCTGAAACCCTTTGGAGAAGAAGAAGAGACCCTTTTTGTCGAGAGAATTATTACCAAAGAAGAAGGATCCTTTGAGTTCTTAGATTCAGCAACAACAGGAGCAAGTGAAGATAGTGGCCGAGTTGTGTGTGATTATTAAACTGTGAGTGCAGTTCATGTTTTTGTTGGATCGAAGTAATTCGGGCTGTGATCCAGTTTTTTTAAGAAAATTGAATAAGAAAATATTTTATGACTCTTTTAAGTAAATATGATTTTATTACATAGGATATTTTAAGGCATTATATACTGAAAAACTACAGATAAAAATTTATATACAATGATTTCTTTCAAAGTAAAACNTCCCGGTTCAATTGGAGAGAAACCAGAAATTAAGCCAAACCGATTTCCTTTGTTTAAACCGAACCGAACCAAGTCTAACCCTTTCTAATTAATGTGTTTAACCCTAAAACTAATCCCATTCTCCCAAATCTTTTGCTCTTGCC
>OVAN01004900.1:0-24692 GCA_900406275.1 Anastatica hierochuntica | reverse complement strand
GAGGTACTAATTGCAAACATTAAACGCAAGGAATATGAAGGAGCACTTACGAGAATCTAGATAGCCCACCGCAGTCCGCCTATATCTCACCTTCTTTTTGCAGATGACAGTCTGTTTTTCCGTAAGGCAGAAGCCTCTCAATGTCTAGCTATTCTAGATGTTTTACGGGATTATGGGGTTGCATCGGGCCAAGTCATTAATTTTGACAAATCATCGGTATTGTTTGGTAAGAATGTATCGGAGCAGACAAGGGCCTCGGTGAAATCGATTCTCAATATTACAAAGGAAGGGGGCATGGGTAATTATCTGGGGATCCCAGAAAGTTTGGGCGGCTCTAAGAGTCAGATTTTCAATTTCGTCCGGGAACGACTAGGTGAAAGAATTAATGGATGGTCTTCAAAGTTTCTTTCAAAGGGAGGCAAGGAGATTCTGATTAAATCAATCGCCCTTGCCGTACCAAATTATGTCATGTCATGTCATGTTTCAAGCTCCCCCAAGCGTTAACTACAAAGTTGACCAGTGCAATAGCTAAATTTTGGTGGAGCTCCAATGGATGTAACCGCGGTCTCCATTGGTATGCATGGGACAAATTATGCATTCTCAAAGAGAATGGGGGTTTAGGTTTTCATTCTCTGGAGGATTTCGATATGGCCTTATTGGCCAAACAGTTATTGCGACTCGTCCAGTTTCCGGAGTCACTGGTTGCTCGGGTACTACGCGGCCGATATTTTAAGAATTGTCATCCGCTCAATGCTAAAAAGCTGCATTCCCCCTCCTATGGCTGGAGGAGCATTTACTCCAGTCAGGATTTGTTGCGGCAAGGAATCAGAATTCGCATAGGTTCCGGGATAAACACGTCCGTCTGGCATGATCCCTGGCTTCCAGATATTAATCCGCGACCGGCAAGGGGACCGGGTAGTGATTGGTACCCTGACTTACAGGTTTTCCAATTGGTCGACCCATTAACGAGGGACTGGCATTTACCACTTTTACAGGAATATATTGTTCATGAGGATATAGATTTGATCCGAGGTATTCATTTCAATCGGACGATTATACCTGATGGAGTGATTTGGCATTACACAAAATCGGGCCAATACACAGTTAAATCGGGATACAAACTTCTTAATCAGTTGGCGATAACCCGAATTAATAATAATGGGTGGGGCCCTAGGTTAGAGGCGCTCAAAGCGTATTTATGGAAAATACAATTCCCGTTAAAAATTCGACACTTTATCTGGCAACTAATCTCAGGAACTTTGGCTGTGACCAGGGAATTGGCTAATCGGGGTGTACAATGTGATATATTATGTAAACGTTGTACTTCTGCTGAAGAAACAATCAACCATGTTTTTTTCTAGTGTGAGTCGATTAGACATATCTGGGCGTCCTATAAGAACCCAGAAAGGCTAGAGGTTTTTCCTTCCACATCGGTATATTCAAATATGGCTTATCTTTTTTGGCGTGCTCACTTGCGGAGTCAGGATAGGAACCGGTATGATATCTATCCCTGGATATTATGGTTAATATGGAAAGCTCGTAATAAAAAAGTTTTCCAAGGGGTCGATTTGGACATAGACAAGATATTAATGGACGCTGAGACGGATTGTCTGGCATGGAAAGAAGCTCAGCTTTTATGCCCTTCATCAGAGGAAAGGATAGTTATGCATACAACTTCCGATGATTTATACTGTCAGGTTGATGGGTCATGGAAGCAATCCGACCCTACTTCTGGACTTGGATGGGTCTGTAAAGACAAAGATAATAAGGTCATCCTTATGGGGGCAAAGTGCCACCGTCGCAGTCTTTCACCACTTCATTCAGAGATGGAAGCGTTATCCTGGGCAATGTTGGAATTACATGAGCGCGGAATAAATTTTCAGACATTTCAAATGGACTGCGCAGAACTCGTGAAGATTATCCAAGACCCGGAGGGATGGCCAGCCTTTTATACGCTCATCCAGGATTGCCAACTTCTTCAAGGACATTATCCAGGCTTCCAGCTGTCACTCATCCCGCGCGTGATGAATACTCAAGCAGATAGCCTAGCGAGGAGATCCCGACTTTTTAATCGCGATTATATTTTTGTACACTTTATCCCTCTGAGTTGGTTGGTCAATTCGGGGGAGACTCTCTAATTAATGTGTGGTTGACAAAAAAAAAAATCTTTCAACCAATAATATTATAAGGTTAATGTTGAAAGCTCTTATATGAGTGACACATAAGCAAATTTCACTTAAGTGTACTTTGATTTAATATATAGGAGGATATTAAATATTAATTGTTAAATATGTTAATTTAATAAAATTATAATATTTAACTAAATGTTGTTTCGAGCAATATTAAAAATTTAAATTAATTTGGATGATATTGGTTGTATCTCATGATTTTTCAATAACTAATAATGATTTTAATATGCATTTTAAATTTACGGGGTATGTTTACGTGAATTTCAAATTTAAAACCTTAATTTTTAATGATATTTTTATATTAAATTTTTCGTGTATTACACGAAACTTTATCTAATAACATATAACCCTCTATAAACTATTAAATTCTTTTACTACTAATCACACTCTAAAATAATGTTACGTCTCAAATATTTAGCCATGTTCGTTTTTTGCAAGCAGATGCACCACATGTTGCTCGTTTGACCATTTTTAATTTGCATCCAGATGCAGCATCCAAATATTTGAGATGCTCATATGTAAAAATATGGATATTTTAGATGCTCTAAAATGTAAAGTTTGGGTACAAATTTTGCATCTCAAAATTTAAAAGACCAAAATACCATTGGTTATAAAAAAAATATTTTAGTCAAATAAGAATACAGAAATTACCACAACACAAACAATTTTCTAACCGTCCAAACCGCAAAAATTACAAAAACCAAAAAAACCGTCAAAATCACAAAATTGTTGACTCCAAAAAATAATTAAAACCAAAAAACCGTATTAGAACTAAAAATACCAAAATCACAAAAATTGCAATATCCGTAAAAACCGCAAAAATTGTCAAAACTGTAAAAACCACAAAAATCGTCAAAATAGAAAAAACGCAAACTGCAAAAAACGAAAACCGTAGAAACAGTAAATCCGCAAAACCATAAAAACCTTTAAAACCCGTAAAAACCTTAAAATTAGCAAAAACAGAAAAAACAGCAAAAGCCACAAAAACAGCAAAAATTATAAACTTGCAAAAATAGTGAAAATAGCAAAAACCTCAAAACCACAAAAACCGTAAAACCAAAAAAACTATCAAAATCGTAAAACTCGCAAAAATCATAAAAATCGCAAAAATGCAAATCCCGTAAAAATAGAAAAAACTGTCAAGACTGCAAAAATTGAAAAAACCATCAAATATGTCAAAAGCGCAAAACAGTAAAAAATCGCGAAATCGTAAAAACCACAAAATAGTAAAAACTGCAAAAAAACGTAAATATCGCAAAAATCGTAAAACTACAAAAACTGTAAAAATCGCAAAAACTTCAAAACCGCAAAAAAACGTAAAAACTGTAAAACCGTAAAAATTGTATACCAAAAAACCGTAAAATCGCAAAGCAACGACCTCAGAACCGCAAAACCGTAAATTGTAACAATTGTAAACCGAAAATACTGAAATACCATAAAAATCGAAAAACCACAAAAAGCTGTCAAAATCACTAGAACCCTAAAAGCTGGAAAAAACTATCCAAACCATGAAAACCGTAAAAACCATAAAACCGCAAATAGAAAAAATCTTGAAAATCGTAAAAACTGAAAAACCGTAAAACATTGTAAAAATTGTGATAATCGTATAAATCGAAAAAATAGTAAAAACCAAAACGGTCAAAACTGCAAAAAAATTGTAAAAACGCGAAAAACAAAAAATCGCAAAAACCACCTAATTTGCTAATACAATTTAAATGCAAAATTAATTTATAAACTAATATTTTGATAGCTACTATTTTGTGATTTATATGGTTTTAAATATTTTATAATATGTTAGTACAAAAGCATGTCGACTAGATGCATTTAGATGCTATTAAAAATTCAGAAACGAACAAATATTTATTGAGATGTTGCATCTAGATACGAAATTCAGATGCAGAAACGAACAACATTCGGATGCAGCTTCGAGATACAGCATCCATTTGGATGCAGCTTCCAAATGCTGCATCCAAATGCATTCGGATATGCATCGTTTGCGTACCTTTGAAACATAATTCTTCTTCATTATGGGATGATTGAATCTTCCGTGATTGAATTTTCTATGTTAGAGAGTCATTTTGTCCTAGAAGGGAGTTATGAATAAACAAAATGTTAACTGTAATTTATGGTATCATCCTGATTTTGATAAGGGTTAAAATAGTTGTCTTTGTGATTCTAGCATTTGTATCATTTGTGTTTTATCTTTATCATAAAAAATCAGATGAGAAAAGAACAAAATTTGAAATTAGTCGAATGTTTTCATTAATGGTAACTTTGTAATTAACTGTGCAAACTTTTAATCTTTTGTATATTTACTTTATAATTAATATAAAAAATGAATAAAAGATAAATTTGTAATTAATCAAATCTAGTTATTAAGGGCAGACTTGTACTTAATCATGTCAAATTACAATCGGATGTTTAATTCTCGATATATAAGATGTCATAAACTATTGACGGTTGTGTTGGAGAATCAGATTCTTCTCCTTTATTGTTGGCTATTTCTTCTCTTCATTTGCAAACATAACATAGATGTTCACTAAAACAACTTACTTTAGTTGTGAAATGATTAAAACAACACAATAGTTATTAATATTATTATAATAATATAATACATGAAAAAATGCTAAAACACCCTTAAAAGGGTGATGATACAAAAACTATATTACAGTTTTGTCATTACTGATTTAGTGCCACGTCATTTTTGACAGAATTGTTGGTGTCGGCAAACTTCAACGTATAATGATGGCAGCCTTAAATACCATGATAGATTTTTTTGAATGTGGCAGCTTTACTGCGACTATGTTGTATTCTGAATCTTTTTTGTATTTTAAATTTGATGACATATTTAACTTTATTTTAATTTTTTTGCTATTTTTAATTTTCTTTACGTATTTTGAATATTTTATTTTAATTAAATGTATTTTCCTTTACAATTATTTTTTCTTTAAAATTTTTTTTGATGACATATTTTACTTTAATTAAATTTATTTTTCTTCATAAAAGTGGGTATGTGAGTGCTTTTATACCAAACTACTCATATCACACGAAAATACGCGAACCCGAATAGGACCCGAACCAACCCAATATGATATCTGAATGGATACACGATTGCCCAGCCCCCTCGATACATTATAAACAAATATGTCAGTACATGTATTTAACTCAATTAGCACATGCATAAAAATCTGTCGTGAGCACATTAAAAAAAAATCTGTCTGTACATGTATTTAACTCTGACAGTACAAGCATATAAATATGTCGTGACCACATGATAAAAAAATTTACTAGTACATGTATTTAACTCTGTCAGTACTAGCATATAAATCTGCCGCAAGCATGTCATAAACAAATCTGCCGTTACATGTATATAACTCTGCCGGCTCTTGTTATACAAATCTGCCATTTCAGCATAAAATTATGATGTCACTTGTTACCATACAAACTTGCTACAGTTTGGAAAGTGGTGTCATGTTCATAAAATCATACAAATTGATTACAGTTAAATGTTAGATGGTGTCACATTATGAAAACTAATGACATTACAATGAAGACCAATAAAATGTAACAATTAGCAATTACATATATTGTACCTGTGGAAGTAGCCATTATTTTGATGTAGGTGCAACAAACTCTCAGTCATCTGAATAATAACTCTGCCATAGGACCTATGAATGTCTCTTCATTGCAAGCTTCCAATAGTATAAGATGCAATTGACAGACAAATTAAAGTACCACTTCTCCAACTTCACTACAAAAAATACCCACATCTCTATAACCATTACTACTGCGAGTCAGTGACTAAGGGCAGACGGTTTGGCAATTCACCACGAGGGTTAGGGGCAGAAAATTTCAGAAAACAATCCTTGTCTGGAACCTCATCGAGAAATTCTGCAGCTAGTTTCATACGGATGACTGACATAGCAGAGTCAGTCAAGCCTTCAAATGTACTCCCCACCGCTAAACACTCAACAAACTTGCAAGAAAAAACACCACAATCACCAGTTTGAATATTGTGAGGGACCCGATATATATTGAAGGCTGCAGCTCCTATCTTGGTTTTCTGATCTTTAGGGGCAATGACTTGCAACAAAAGGGGTATTATTCTCGTGTATGGTTTACATGACTCAAAGAGATTTTCATCCTTAGCTAATCTCATAATGTTATCATATACTTTTATCTTCCGATGCAATAAGTTAACTTCAAGAGCTACTCAATGACATTTGTCGTAGTTATGGAAGATATAGAGAATATCCACATCATAAAAAGGTTGTAGGCCGTTGTAGAGGTCAATATACGATTGTGGAAAAACCCAATGCTTCTCTTTCCCGTTAGACTTGTTGTGATAATCATGACATCATTAATTAACAAACCATGGATCAACGAAACCAATCCTTGATGAACAGAAAGGAGAAGGATTGCATTTAACTCTTTGTTATAGCATATGCATAAAAGCAGCTAAATGCTGCAAATAAAGATATATAGTTATGTATAACAGAGATTTGATGTTGTTTCTATGTTATTTATCCAATTTAAACAACAAATTTTCTTACCATATCACTTAATCAACCAAATGTGTCGTCAGATTTAGGCTAAAGTTCCTTTGGAGTCATGATACGTACATAGAACTGAGTATCTGCAAAGCTACTATCCAACTCATTCTCCCTACAAATACATTTATTTAGTATTGAGTCATGTTGTTGACCCTAAAAGATTTTTATCCAATATAATACTAATACTTACATATCATGCGTCACAAAAGCCGCAACTTATCCACCTTTGCACTTTCAACCTTCTCGAATGGATCATAGAAACCAGGGATGGTAATACATCAGTCATGATTCTTTTAACAGTTGAACTACCAATGAAAAGATGAAGTTGATTAGAGGCAAGGTTGATTTGCCGATCAGGACGTCGTGCAATATCATCTTTCATTGCCAAATCATACAACTTATCAAGTGCACCACAAAATGCCTTCAAGTTGGCCATTTCAAATTGATCAGAGCCATCTGATAGAGAGATTGGTGATAAGAGTGTTAAGGGTGTTAAGGGGTCAAGTTTTTCTGGCATCAAAACATCTTAAATATGATCCAATTCTTCATCAATTAGGCCATGTGCAATGTTCGGCTGTTTAACCTTCCCATTTCTACCATCATTCTCTTCTTTCTCTCAATGAGCTCTGGTTGGCGTTCTTTTTGGATTTCTAACCATAGTAGCAACCTAGATTCCCTCCTCAGATTTTTCTTTCATCTTTAACATCCTCGACTGCTAAAGGGATTAAGAGGAAATATTAGTTGGTTTGTTATTAGATTTTGTAAGAAGAGAAGTAGTAATAAGTCAATCTTAAAAGGGCAACCAACATTAAATATTATAATATGAGCAAGTGTGGCCTTATTAATGCATCAATGAAAATATAAATATCCAATTATATTAACACTTTAATTGTCAACCTCACTTTTCAAATGGAATAACACTTAAAACATTTAGTCATTCAGCAACCACAACTATAATGTTCTACAACAACTAAACAATGGAGAAAAAACCATAGAGAAGCATAAATAAAATTATGTTGCTCCAAAGAAACCAAACTGAAAGAAAAACCACAAACAACCATAATGAAACTACAAAGAAACCACACTTAGAGACTCTAAAGATGTCCAGCTGCTACATTTATTTGAAAACATTCAAAGCATCAAAGTTCACTGCTAAGTGTCATTGTTGCAAATAGAAACCATGAAATGAGTTTCACTCCATAAAATCCCTCATAAGTCTACTTATTTTAAGAAGAACATGTACATGATCTTCCTTCTTAAGCCCTTGATCGACTGTTTTAGACTCAGCCAAATGAATTTGCTCAGTTCTGTGTTTCTTTAGGTCTTTTACCTCAGCCTCTAGTTGACCAATCCTACCATCAAACTTGTTAAACTTATTGTCTAGTGCATCAATTTTTCCTGCCAATAACTCCATCAATTTAAGTAGGTCCAGTTGCTCAAAACCTAAAAATGTATATGTTTCTTTTCTTCCACCCACATTCTTTTCAGTTTTCTCTTCGTCCTCATCCTTTGTGTCCTCCTTGGCAACTTTATTCTTCTTCTTCTTCTCTTTTATGTTGCTTCTTTTCTTTTCCTTCTTTGGATTTCCTTGGGGAGGCTTCTCAATAAAATCATCATCTCCCTCATCCATTCTGTTTTTCCTCTTTTCCAGATTATGTTTCTTCTGCTTTATGGTTTTCTTCTGCTGACCTTCTTCAGCTCTGCATTCACCCCATGCAGTTACATCCAAACAACCATTGAAGATATCTTTGACCAAAGTTTCCATCTTTTTATCCTCCTCAGAACATGGTCAGTAAGGGAAAAGATCAACTTCAACTTTCTCCACCATATGCCTAACTCTTTCCTACACATTCAAAAAATAACTTGTTAGTGAAAAATTATATGACATTTAGAGAATAATTAACTTGTTTGCTATACTTGTTTATAGCATGATAATGTAGTTTCATATACCTTCCTATCAGTACTCTTCTGTTTATCTTCCAATATCAAAGCCTAAAAGTTAAATCTACCTCGACTAGAACCCCAACGTAGAAGTGGTACTTCCACACCTTCCTTCCTATTTCCATATGTTTCCCCCAACATTACTATTGACTCATAAGCCCATACAAGTAGAACATGACCACAACCACGAACGATGTAAGAATATTTTCAAAGGTAGCAACCTTGATAGACTCAACAATCTTCTCAAATTCGATCCTGCCCCACAGATATCTCTCAAAAGCTTCTAGTTCCAACACCATTTTCGCATGCTTCAGAGGAATTTGACTGAACCTAGATATACCAAATATTTTTACGGAGAGGATGCATAACAATCCAAGCTGTTTTTTCTTCTCATCACTCCAAGTTGAACTTTTAGAGTACACAACTTCAATTTTAGCAAGTTTTGGTCCAGCTCCCTTGTTAACATTTATATCAGCCCACAACTCAAAATGATCAATGTCAAAGTTGTCATCAACATCAAATGGCTGGCAATTCAATCTTGTTATATCGCTGAATTCAAGAAGGGAGAACCTAATTGGTTGACCACCTACCAAAGACCACATCTCATGCTCATTATCAATTGACAGCTGCCTTGTTAAGAAGTTGTGCACCGTCTGAGCACACCATATGTAATCAGAATTTGCCAGCTTCAAAAATACTCCAACAGATGAAGTATTACGAATGTCATCATAAACTTCTTGACCCATGGCCTTCTTGAGCATCATAAGCCTCTTCAAGTGACAATTTTGGTTCCTCTTTTTATATTATAAAGGTGATTTACCCTCAGGATACAATCGAGCAGGATATCTCATCTCATCATTAGGCACCTCCATACCTGCATAAAATACAACAAAATTCAATGGTACAATCACCTTTAGATAACAATTCATACATAACATACCACATAGATATTAAAGAAACTTCAATTCATACGTAACATCCTATGACATAACAAACACATGAACACAAACACCATGTCTATTTAAGTTTTGTAACCAATTCATACAATTTTTTTGTTTAACATTAAGTTTAAGTTTCAAAAAACTTAATTTAAGTTTAAGTTCACATAACATCCTACCATATAAACTGTAAAATACAAGGCCACATACTAAGATAACTACTCACAATTTTTAGATTTGTAACCAATTCATCCAAACTTTGTGAATGTAATTCTGCTACACCTTGTCTTTGTTTCAACTTTCAATTTTTTACCCCATTCACTATAATTACGTCAACACAATTTTAAGTTTAAAATTTGTAACTCATTCATATAATTCTGCTACAACTACTCTTTGTTTCACTACATCTGTGGTAGCTTTTTAAAAAGGTGCCAAGCTTCAAAATCAAGCAAAATGCGCCAAAATCATTCTTTTCCTCCTTATTATGCATCTAACTCGCCGGAAAAGATATTCCCTCCGACATTGGGACCTAATCTCAAAAAGATCTAGACCTAGGTTTTTAAATCTTCGCACTAAATTTAAATATCTATCAATTTCTACACACAATACTCATTTTTCAATAATATACCTTGAATAATATGGTTGGAATCGTCCGCACAACCAAACTACACAACCTGAAATCCATCAAATTTGAAGCTTTCTGCCGTTGATACTCGTCACCATCTTCCCTTTTCGAATCAAAATGCAATTCCGCTGCTACCTCTTCCGCCGTTCACCACGAAGAGCCCTAATCCAGAGAAGAAACTCTCTTTCTCTTTCTCACAAACGAAAGAGACGATGTTAGTTTTCAGAGAACAAAACTTCTTCTTCTCGTTTTATCCTTAAATCTTTTTTAAAATTAAATTTATTAATCATAATGGCATAAAGAGTAATTGTGTTTGTTAGTTGAGGCTAATAAGCCATTTAAACCCTTCCACAATCACAACCGGTTTACTCAAGTTATTTAAGTAATTAAGCTACTTTCAAGAGGTGTTTGAGTTATTTATTCACAAGGGAGAAAAACTAAAACAACCTATATTTGTTGTAAAATGACTAAAACAACGCATAATTTATGAAAATTACTATACTAACACAATAAATACAAAAATCTCCAAAATACATTTAAAAGGGTGAGGATACAAAAAAATATTACAGCTCTTCCATTACTATATTACTGCCACGTCAGTTGTTGCAAAATTTTTTGTATCGGCGGACTTATATTTGTAATGATGAAAATTTTAAATATCACGACAGATTTTATTGAAAATGGCAATTTTATTTCGGCTAAGTGGTAGCTGATTAAATAAGTCTATGATGGATTTTTTTTATTTGTGACAGAATTAATACGAATGACATATTTGTTAACAAGAGTGACATATTTATTGGGCAGATTTGTTTTGTTTGATGACTAAGTTAATAAATTTGTGGTGGATATAATTGAAATCCGATTTAGTTCATAGATTTAATGTTGTCCAAACGATTTTTTTATCAACGATGGCATATTTGTTTTGTGCTTTTATGAGTAATTTTCTTTAGAGAAAATTACCTAAAATAACTCTAAAAGCTTAAAAATTACTAGAATAAAAACCCTTACTAAACTAAATCTAATCTTTTTGCAATTTACCATTAAACCCTTCATGTTTTATTTTCACCACTAATTGAAAAAATGAAAAAAAAACAACTAAGATATTTAAAATAAAAAACAAAAAATTTTAAAACATGAAATGAGAAAATAAAAAAATTATAAATTATAAACTAATAATTTATAAGAAAATAAAAAATATATATATAATTAAAATTTTTAAAAATGAAATTCAAATTTAATATTAAAGTTAAAATTTGTTTCTAACTAATAAAAGCGAAAATTAAAATAAAAACAAAAATCTTTTATAATATAATGAAAATTTTTATAATAAAATTTTTTTAAAATTAAATACATTACATTAAAAATAAAAGTTAAAAATTTAAAAATAAAATTTATAATGCCAAAATTATAATTGTTTATATAAAACTAAAATAAAAATATTAATTAAAAATCAAAATTGATTTAAAACTAAAAAGTAAATCATAAAAAGTAAACATAGATTTTTAATGAAAATAAGAATAAATTGAAATGTCACTATAAAAGAATGATAAATATAAAATATGATAAAACATAAAACATTAAAATTAATAAATAAATTTTTATTTGATGTTGTTACAGACTTATTTTAACTATTGTTTAATTCAGTAATTTATTATACAAATCTGTAGCAATGAAAATAAAATATAAAAAAATCAAAAACAAATCTATAAAACAAATTTGTAGTGACGAAAATTTTTTTTGTTGTTGTTCTAGTCAGAGAAAAATCTGTGGTATCATGATAAGAGAAACTCTTTAGTCAAAGCATATAAATATGTGACTCTCCAAAACTCTGTAGCAACATAAAATAAATCTGGAGGCACTTAACGTTAGGCTAGTAATTAACTTTTTCAAAAAAGTCTGTATTTTTTTCAAAAAAGTCAATAGCCAAACTACAGATTTTTTAAGATAATACAAAATTTGTAATGTCGTGTTTTCAAATTTTTTCGATCGAAAAACAAATCTGTTATAGGAAATTTGTGGTGTTTTGAAAAATCTGCAGTAATTGCACAAAAAAATATGTAGAAAACAAAAAGTCTATAGTAAAGTAGAATAAATCTACAATGATTTTTCAAAAAAATCTGTGAGACACTTAAAACTCTGTAGCATCAATGATGAAAAATCTGTGAAAAAAAACAAATCTGTGACATATTAATAAATTTGTGGCTTCATGTATGTATTTAAATTTGTAGCTCGGGAAAAAAAATTTGAGGTTCCAAAAAACAAATCTGTATACAGACTTATAAATTTTGGAGAAGCTAAAGTCACTACAGATTTATTTCTCAGATTTTTTGCACTTTCCTACGAATTTTATTAATGGCATTATGGTAATATTCTTTTTTAACAAGTTGCTAGAAGGGAACTATGAGTATTAAAAAAACTCGAATAACTCTAAACTTTTGTGATGTTATTCTAGTTATTTATGTCATTTTTGGGGTTAGTGTAGTTTTTTTCCCCTTTTCTTTAACATTAGATATGTTTAAGAGAGTACGTGGTAGCAAATTCATTTTTAATTATGGTAGATATGTTTTTATGGCAAATTAAAAATCAATAGTGACAGATTTTTCTTGGCCACTATGAAGTAACAAACTTATTTGACAAGACAAATTTATTTGGAGTGGCAAATATATTTTTTAGAATGCTAAACCTTGGTAGGAATATGTTCTTACTTAAATAACACGTTCATTGTAGCAGATTTATTTTGTATTATAGAAGATTTGTTCTTATATTATGATTTGTATGACAAAACTAATGATTTTTTATCATTTTAATATTTTTCAAAAATTATTAAAAATTAATAAAAGTTCAAGAAATCTAATAAATGAATGAAAATTAAAACTTTCTAACTAATGAAAAAATAAAAAACTAATTGTATAACTAAATATTTAAAAAATGAAAATAACAATAATAAATACTTATTAGTTTTTTCTTTATAATCTTAAGTCTAAAATTTCAGATTTTTTCTATTTTTAAAATTTTAAATGGTTTTTTTATATTTTAAGAATATTGTAGTTTTCATCAATTTAATAATTTGAGTTTTTTCGTTTTTAAATTTTGATAATAAGTTTTATATTTTCATGAATTTTTACTAAAACTTTTAGTTTTCTTTATCTTTTATTAATATTTATTCTGTATTCTAATATTTTTAATTCTTATTACTTTATAATTTTTAGTATTTAAATTTTAATAATAAATAATATTTTTTGTTTCTCTTAATTTTAGAAAATTTTAATAATTTGTTATTTTTTCATTTTAATTTTTTGCTAGTTTTGTTAATTAATTTTTTTATAAACTTTTGTTAATTTCCAAAAACTTTATTCATTTTTCATATACTTTTGATTTTCTATAACTTTTTAATTTTTAAACTTTTATTACCTTTAAATATTTTTAAGTATGATTAAAACATTTGTTTTTCATTGTAGCCTAGTGCCAAATAGTTCCTCTCACCTATGATTAAAACATTTAAAATTTGAACCTTTTTTTTTCGTTTTCTAAATTTTTTCCGTTTTTATATTTACTTTTATTATTTTTCATATTTATTATAATTCATATTTTTTATTTACTTTTAGTAACTTTTAGTCATTTTGGAAATTTTTATTTACTTATTCTTTTTTGTTTTAAATTTTTAATATTTTGTTAACTTTTAAAAAATTTTATTCTTTTTTCAACTTTTTGGTCTTTCTATAATTTTTAAATTTTTTATTACTTTTTAATATATTTTAGGTTTATTAAAAAAATTTTGTTAGTTCTTTTAGATTTTTTGGTTTTTATTTTTACTTGGTAATTTTTTATATTTATTATAATTTCCAATTTTTTTAATAATTTATAAAAAAAATTATTTTTATTAATTTTAAAGTCTTTTTCGGAACTGAGAGAAGCAAGTGGGTCAGTGGTTGCACCAGCTCTGCATCCGTCTCACGAAACCAGGATTCGAACCTTACACCTGCCTCTAATGAGAGGAACTATTTGCCACTAGGCTACGATGACAAAAAAAAAGTCTTTTCGGAACTTTTTATTATATTTCTTCATATTTATTTTTTATTTTATATTATTTTTAGTTTGTACTTATTTTTAAAAATTTTAGTTATTTTTAAAAGAATTATTAGATTTAATATTTTTTATTTTTTATATATTTTTATTTTTATTATTTTATACACTTGGGAGGTGTATAAGTAATTTTGCACCTGGTTTGATTTAATTGGTTTACAAATATTACTTTTGTGATAGCACAACTTTTCAATGTTGTTTGAATCATTTTCTCGCTATCATTTTTGATATAAGTCATACCAAAATGGTTTAATACGACATTGATGAACTGTAGTATAAAGAAATGAAGATAAAATTATCGATAACGCACTGATTACTATCTTAATGAATTATGTGAAATTTGTAGTAGCAAAAGTTGAGATGATAAAAAATATCTTTGTCCGGAACTATTGGAGGTTCACTTGTACACACCATTAAAATAAGTACTATTTCTTCATTAATAAAGTTTTAAACTTGATCAATTGTTCAAAAGCACATTGCATATAACGGTTATCATTAATAAACCAAAAGGAGTTTCTCTCCAATGTATTTTTTATTTCTTTTTTAGAAGAACATTATTAAAAGTTTCTTTTTTTAGTTTTATTATTAACACATTTATTTATAAATGTTGAAAAGTAATCCATTCATTATAGCTTTTAAAAAAATTTCATAAAATTGCAGTATTGTTTAAATTAAATACTTTATTACAAAAAAACATCATAAAAAATAATAAAACAAAGTAGACATTATCTAACCATCAATATTACTATATTTTTTGTATAAATAATTAATGGTTAAAATAGGTTGTATTAGTTAATTTTTAAGTTCAACTTAAATGTGTTATCACTATGTAAAATTTATGTGGAACTTTGAATAGTTATGTTATAATTAATTATTTTAGTTTTAAATATAAAATTTAAATATTATTTGTTAAATAAAAAGTTAGACTTTTAAATAAAATAATAATCTTGTTCATTTATTTTATTTATAATTATAAAAAATTAAAAAGTATGATGTAGAAAAGTTGTGCTTTACATGTAAAAAAAGTTGTTATTTCTTCACACATGTACATTGGTTATAATCACAAAAAGTTAAAGGATTATTGTGTAAATAAAAAAGTATTTCTCTATTATAGAAGAATGCTGTTTTTCCCCTAAATATAGAGGAAAAAATAGCAATCTCTATTTTAGGAGAAGAAATAGAGTGAGTGGTGTTATATTTATTTAATCTACAAAACCATAAGTCATACCAATTTCTGATTAATAAGAACTAGAGCGGAAGCGTCCCTGATGAACTTATGTTTAGGAATCTTAATGAATTAGGGAATGAATCTTTCAAAGCAAACATTGGATAACTTTAGGTCTCTGTTGATAGGATGCAGAGAGTTTCTGTATTTTCTGTTAGGGTTGCATTAGGACCATAACCTCTATTTATAGAGAATCAATTTTTAGTTCGGCTCTTCATCAAACTAGAAATTGCCAAAGGTATCCACACATTAATATTTCATAAAACTTATGTCCATAACCTTTTCTTTATCACAAAGTGACCACTACAAAATAGGTTAATTAATTAATGACCCTAGCACATTTAATCATTAACATATTTGATCCCACCTAATGATTCTTACAATCTTCTACCGGGTCATATATGTGCCTGAAAATGTGATAGGCTCTATGAGATCAAATATATCATTAATTTTGCGAGCATAAAATAATCTCATCCATTGACTGTAGCAACACAGGATCATAGCGGCTTTTGTTATATTACTCATAACTAAACCTTCCATGGTTACTGAAATCAATACGGCCAAATGACATAGATCAATTATGAAAGGTGGTCAGTACATGTCGATTTTCAATTTGTCCTACTTTAGTGAGATTCTTTAACTTTATTGTAAAAAGTGTATACCGAAACTTTACTTTAAACTTTATTTCTGATCAGAAAAATGTGTATAACACAACCAAAACAAACATAGAACAAAACCAACTGACAAACTACCACTAAGCTGAATAATCTTCAAACATCGAAATGTTATTCGAGCAGTATGCTCGTGAAAGAACTTAGGCACAATACCTTTTGTAAGAGGATATGCTAATATAGAGTTTGTCCCTAAATGTCATATGGAAATCTCTCCACATTGTACCCTTTCCTTTACGACTCCGTATTTAATGTCTACATGTTTAGACTTTACCGAACTCCTATTGTTGTTGGAATATAAAACAACTGCCTAATTGTCACAGTGTAATTTTAATGGTCTTTCAATTCCTTCTAGAATTCACAGTCCTATAACAAAGTTTTTCGGCCAAATTCCCTGATTGGATGCCTTATAAACTGCTATCAATTCTGCTACCATGGTGGAGGAAGCTAGGAGTGAATGTTTTGCATTGCGCCAGGAAATAGCTCCACCAACCAACAGAAAGACATATCCCAATGTAGATTTTCTACTATCTTGGCATCCAGCAAAATCAGAATCAAAATACCCAATGATCTCCAAATTATCTGATCTCTGGCATGTGAGCATATAGTCTTTTGTTCTCTGCAAATACCTCAGGACCTTTTGGATGCTTTTCGATGATCCATGCATGGTTTGCTTAAGTATATGCCCAAAACTCCAACTATGTACGCAATATCCAGACGCGTACAAACCTGAGCATACATTAGAATCCCTACTGTTGATGCATAAGGGATATTCTGCATCTCTTGAATTTCCAGATTTCTTTTAGGGAACTGACTGAGACAAAATTTGTCTCCCTTAGCTATTGGGGTATCACCTAGTTTGCAATCATGCATGCCAAATCTCTTAAGTACTTTATCGATATAACTCTTTTGTGATAATCTAAGAATTCCTCGAGAACAGTCTCGATGAATCTCGATTCGTAAGACAAAAGATGTTTCATCAAGATCTTTCATCTCAAAATTTTCCTTAAGAAATTTCTTGGTTTCAACCAGCATGCTCATATCGTTAGTGGCCAATAGTATGTCATCGACATATAAAACCAAGAAAATATACTTGCTCCCGTTGAACTTTTGATACACACAATCTTCAGCCAAATTCACCTCAAAGCCAAAGGAGATGATAACCTTATGAAATTTGTGGTACCATTGATGAGAAGTCTGTTTCAACCCATAGATAGATTTCTTTAATTTGCAAACCATATTCTTCGCATCACGTGAAACAAAGCTTTTTGGTTGTTCCATATAAATTGTTTCATCAATGTCTCCATTGAGAAATGTTGTTTTGACATCCATCTGATGAAGCTCCATATCATATTGTGCAACAAGGGCCATGAGTGTCCTAAAAGAATCCTTCAATGAAACTGGAGAGAAGATTTCTTTATAGTCGATCCCCTCTTTCTGAGTATAGCCTTTAGCTACTAGACGAGCCTTATATCGTTCAACATTACCATTCGAATCCCTCTTGGTCTTAAGTATCCATTTGCAACCAATAGGTTTCTTTCCTTCTGGTAACCGAACAATGTCCCAAATCTAATTGTCTATCATCGACTGATACTCTTCATTCGCTGCTTCAGTCCACTTATCTGAGATGGAACTACTCATAGCCTGACAGAAGTTGATAGGATCATCTTTCATAAGAGTTTGATTTTCCTCGTGTTCCATCAAAAATACTATATAATCATCCGGAATAGCATTTTTCCTTACTCTAGTGGACCGCCTTAAAGCAACTTGATCTTGTTGCACTAGCTCTTGAGGATTTTGAGTTTGACCTTCATGATCGATATCATCGATCGATCATCGACATCCTGAGTTGGAGGAATAACTTCAATATCAACATGAAGAATAACTTCAGTATAAACCTGAGGATCCAGAATTTGCTTTATCTAAAGCAACTATATGAATCGGTATAGAAATTAGAACCGATTCTTCCTCAAAGATGATATTCCTCACTTCATTTCTCCCCCCAAACTCAACATCCTCAAAGAACGTAGTTGTTCCTGTCTCAAAAATATTCTTTACAGCGGGATCATAGAACTTATAGCCCGAGATCGTTAAGAATAACCAATAAAGTAAATGCTAATAGTTCTTGAGTCCAGTTTCATTTCATGTGGCTTATAAGGCCTAGCCTCAGTTGTACATCCCCATATCTGAAGGTGCTTTAAACTAGGTTTTCTGCCAGTCCAAAGCTCATAAGGGGTTTTAGCAATTGCTTTAGTTGGTACCCTATTAAGAATGTAAGCTGCAGTCTTTAATGCCTCTCCCCATAGTGATTCAGGTAAGGTAGAATGACTAATCATACTACTCACCATGTCCTTAAGAGTTCGGTTCCTTCTCTCATAAACACCATACATAATGGGAGACCCAGGCATAGTGTACTAAGGCACAATTTTGCATTCCTCTAGTTATCTGGCAAATGGTCATGGACGTTGTTCACCTGAACCATCATATCTACCGTAGTATTCACCACCACAATAAGATCTGATAGACTTTATCCTTCGGTCAAGTTTGTTCTCAACCTCCACCTAAGCTTCTTGAATACGTCAAGAGACTGCGATTTTTCATGAATAAGAAACAAACGCATATTTAGAGTAATCGTCAATGAATGATACGAAGTATTATTGACCGTTCTAAGATGTAGTAGGAAATAGCCCACAAATATCCGTGTGTATCAACTCAAAGACTTCTATAGCTATATACGCACCTAATTTCTTATGTTTGGTCTATTTTCCTTTAATGCAATCTACACAGACATCACAATCGGTGAAGTCAACGGAACTCAATATACCATCTGACACAAGTCGCTTAACTCCATTTCTAGAGATGTGACATAGACGTTTATGCCACAGAGTTCTTGAATTTGCATTTTCAAACTTACTTTTAGTGCCCCTTGATTCAACACTTAGAGTTTAAAGTGTCAAGCATATAAAGATTATGATCATCCAAAATTTTACCGGTTCCAATAAGAATTGAATTCATAGACAAAGCAGCTTTTTCATTCCCAGTTACACAAGAATAACCGGATCTGTCTAAATAAGGACCGGAAACCAAATTTCGTCTCAATGACGGTATAACCAAAGTGTCTTTCAAATCCAGAAAATAACCAAAACTAAAAATAATCTAAAATGCGCGACTGCCTCTACATGAACCGGAATCTCATTACCAATATGAATGCATCTTTCAGCATCAATTGAGTTTCGGTAGCTTAAGCAACTCTGAAGTGAAACACTCATGTTAGTAGTAGCAACAGAGTCTAACCACCAAGTGTTTCTAGGCACTTAAACTAAGTTCGTTTCTTAACAAACCAAAGCAAGGAAATACCTTTCTTAGCACGTCAGCGTGATACTAGTGGCAATCCTTCATGTGTCCACCCTTCCTGCAAAAGAAACAGGTATTCTCATCCTTGTCTTGACTCTTTTGGGTGGAATCCTTAGCAACATCATTCTTAACAGACTTGAGTTTCCTTCTTTTGCCCTGACCCTTAGAGGTGTAAGCCAAATGAGGACTTTCAGTCCTTTCTTGCGTCATTCTATCTTCCTCTTGCACACAATACACAATGAGCTCATTAAGAGACCACTGCTTTTTATGTGCGTTATAACTGGATTTCAATTTATTGAACTGAGGAGGAAGAGAGTTTAAGACAAAGAAGATGAGCACTTCAGGCGGAAGCTCAGTCTTAAGTGTCTTGAGTTTTGAAAGAATGTTAGACATTTCCAAAATGTACTCCCTTATGTTTCCTTTGTCGTGATACCTCATCGTTCTAAAGCGATGCAAAAGCATGCTTATTTCCGGCTTATCGCTTCTTGCGAAGTGCAAATCCATCTCGGCAAGAAACTGTATGAGATCATTGATCTCTTCACCCCCTCTCAAGGATTTTGGAATGGTGTCCCTGATTATCATCAGACCAATGCGATTGGAACGTTCTCACTTTTCATAGACAACCTTATACTCAGCAGTGCTGGTATCCGTAGGAGAAGCAGGTTGTTCTATCCTTAGCGCAAGATCAAGATTCATACACCCAAGAATCATCTTAACTTTACTATTCTACTCAGTAAAATTAGAATCCGTAAGTTTTGGAATTGATCCTAAGTTAGCTGATAGAGTAGCAAGATTTGTTGAAAAAAGAGAACAAAACCTAATTAATGACTCACTAACTGAAGAAAATCAATAATAAATATTAAACAATTATACATATCTCATCCAAGATACCAAATGTACATTAATATCAAGTATTTATACAATAATATTAACTACTAGCGGTACTCTTGTTGTAACGATCAAACACTGACAATAATGCATGATAAATTATAAACCTTCCTTTGTGCCGATCTATCATTCACATTTTAAAATTCATATTATTGTCACGTATTCACCATCACATGTGTATGTATACTTCAACAAAATATTAAATCTTTCTTTGGGCCGATTGTATATTCGCATGAAAATACACAAACGTATACATGTAAATTTGGCCAAATACAAATCTTCCTTTGAGTCGAATTGTATCCCATAATTTACATATATAAATCATTTAATATTTTTCATGGAAAAATATCCTCAAAGGTGGTCTTCCTTTGGGCCGACATCTTGATTTGATTCATCCATTTATAATATTAAACTTTGTAGAATCAAATTTATTTATCGATTTAAAACTGAAATTATTCTTGCTCAGACGTATGTCAAAAGATCTGGGAAAACTATATGCATCAACTTAGCTAGGTATAATGGTTGAAGAAGAAAAGGGAAGGGTGCTACATCTGAACCTCACTTGGGTTTGAGTCTGGTCAGCGACAAAACCTAAGCGCTTTGACCAACACTTACTTCCTTGTCTAAGTGAGCTTCACGACCTAAACCTTTTTTTTTTAATTCTTAACGGATCAAAGCCCAAAACTAAAGAAAGAAAAAAGAGAAATTGAAACACATCGTGTTTCTTCTTCAACCTCTTAATCCTAATTTTCTGGAAAAATAGTAAACAGCCGCCGAAAGACAGCAAGAAGGGTTCTCGAAATTTCACTCAAAACTTTTCGAAAATTGATTCCTTAGTTTCGAAAAATCAAAACTGAAGAGTGAAAAATTTGAATCCAAAAATTTCCAGAAATTTTATTTTAGACTAAAAATTTTACATGCTTTTATCTAGAAAATTTAACCAAAATACTAGATCTAAACATGCATATTTATAGATCTAACACACAACAAAAATCACAGATCCCATAACACAAGTTTCATACATAAGCTTCAAGTAAAAATTCATATTCAACAATCTAAAAGTTTCTCACAAAATATATTTGAATTTATTCAACAAAGTTAAAATAAATCTGAATTTAAAACTTTAAAATAAACTTGATTATCAACCATAAACCGAATATGGTGGCTCCGATACCACTTGTTAGATTTATTTAATTTATAAAACCATAAACTAAATCAGTTTCTGATTAATAAGAACTAGAGCGGAAGCGTACCTGATGAATCCATGCTTAAGAATCTGAATGAATCTTCCAAAGCAAACCATGAATAATTTTAAATCTCTAGAGTTTCTATATTTTCTGTTAGGGTTGCTTTGGGATCATAACCTCTATTTATATAGAATCAATTTCTAGTTCGGCCCCTTATCAAACTAGAAATTGCTAAAGATATCTACACATTAATATTTCATAACACTTATACTCATAACCTTTTCTTTATCACACAATGACCACTACAAAATATGTTAATTAATTAATGGCGTAGCACATTTAATCTTTAACATTTTGACCCCACCTAATAATTTTTACAGATTGAAATAGATTTTACTCTATTATAACATATAAAGTCAAAAATAATAATAAGTTGGAGATACTCTAATAAAATAACCCTACTACTACTTTATTTTGTTGTTGAATTTTTTTTTT
The DNA here is from genome assembly GCA_900406275.1 of Anastatica hierochuntica. Classification (NCBI taxonomy): domain Eukaryota; kingdom Viridiplantae; phylum Streptophyta; class Magnoliopsida; order Brassicales; family Brassicaceae; genus Anastatica; species Anastatica hierochuntica. The sequence goes on along the minus strand of OVAN01004900.1, from coordinate 2,543 downwards.
CTCGATTAGAGCATTTCCAACCCACACTATTTTAGAGTAACCTTTAGAGATGGTCTTAGTACGATTATCTCACATTTTCTATATAACTCCAAAGTTCATACCTTTATGAAATATTATGTCCCTACTTGTATTTATAAATGTATTATCAAGTAATCAGTTCATAGGAAATTGTGAATAACAATATCTCTAGTTGTTAGTATAGTATTTTTTTTATCAACAGTTGTTAGTATAGTATATCACATTATTTCAAAATATTAATTAAAGTTTCCAAAACATCCAGTCACATTATTACTCACATTTTTGTATCAACATTTTATTGGTGAATGGTGATTACATCTAACAAATCTGAATCTAGTGTTCTCTTTTTGCAGGGTTGTATTGATTAGAAGATATATTGCAAAAGACATGAATAAGGCATTGATATATTTTCTTGTCTCCACTATCGGAATCCCAGAAGCTATGAGATTGTGGGGAAATTATAAAAATCACAAAGAAATCAAAAACTGATAAGGCCCAACTGATAAAGGGAAGCTGAGAGCTTTTTAATTGATTGTAATATGTATTTTCATTTTTTGCAAAGACCAACCGATAAGGCCAACTTTACAATTGAATATACAAATCTTAAAATTACGTAAGATTGTTATGCAACTCAAAACATTGTCTTTTGCTATATAGAATTCAGAGACTTATGTTTAATAAAAGTTACAAATTTTGTATTATGTCTTACATGAAATATATCATATGATGTATACAAAAAATATCTGTATATGTTTGTAATCACTCTGATTTTCTTCAAGAACTAAACAAACTACAATAGTCTGAACAATTTTTGTTAGACAGCGGCTGAAAAAGGTTCTTTAGACGTAGAGATACATCCTGTTAGGTGATGACCACTTGAATAACAGCAATCATTTATCGGTGAACTAATCCAACGGCCACGAGTGGACAAAAGACTTCTTCTATTCTCCTAACCGAGCTACCAACTCCTACTCCGGTAGTTCTCACTGCAGCTGGATATATCTTTGGAGCACATATGTAAACCACCGTGAAAGCCAACCTAGATTTTTGGGTTAAAAGAGTGTTTGGTGATTAGCACCAGAGCTTACATGTACACATTTATATTATTCAATGAAAATATGATATGGTTTCATGAACCATATTAATTCAATGAAAATGAAATTGTCTTTATTCACCATATACATAACTAACAATCAACAAATCACTAAATGATCACGAACCATATTAATCTATATGTATATATCACAACAAAAAAAGAAATATACTTATTCTAAGAAGATGAGAATGGTTACAGATTTTGATTTAAATTCAGAAGCTTAAGTGGGTATAGCATTCACGATGCACATTGCATCATTCAGATCAAGTGTTGGATTATATAAAATTTGCTTCATCATTATCATCCTCACCTACTAGGATTTTCCCTAATTTTTTCGTAAATTGAAAGTAAAAGGCACTTGTTCAAATACAAAAAAAAAGAATAAGGAGTTCGCTCAGTGATGGCTAGTGATAATTAGGTTCGATTCTGCCAGCAGATCTCTTCAGCTGAAGATATCAGAAGAGGGAGCTGTATATCCTCATCACGATCTCCTTACCAACTCTTTCAAAAAAACATTAAAACGATTTTTTGCAAGAAACCAAAGCAATTTGTGAAAAAATTCAGAAAAAAGGGATGAAAGAAAAAGGCTCAGTTCAGCGGGATTATGGACACAAAAACGTGTCTTCAAATAAATGAAGAAACGCCTAATTCCGGTCTGTTGAGCTTGAATTTTCCGAGTCGTCACTGCCTTTTTCTCTCTAATACGAGAATCATAAAGACAAAACTTTAGCAAAAAGAAGAGAGAAAACGTAGCCAAAAGATTGCAAGTGATATGGTTTTGGTTAAGGCTATTGGTCTCTACTTATAGGGAGGGAGGAGAAGAACGTAATTAGGGTTTTGCTTGTGGAGGCCCATTCTCCTGATTGCTTTGGTTTAATAATTTCGGTTCGGTTTAAGTTGATATTAGTTTGGTTTGTGTTGCAATTGAAATATTGGATCTCCGTTCGTTCCTTTTCTCTGTTTTGTTAATCTGCGCCGCGCGGAGAGGGGTTGAAACGGGTACGGGGACAAAAAACGGGGACGTAAAACGGCAAACATAAAATATATGGATACGGGTACGGTATGGGTTCGTCAATAAAAATATTCACAAATTATATATATATATATATATAATAAGCTTTAACTTAAAAAATATTTCATATAATATCTTAAATACGAATAAAAAACACACAAAAACATATGCACATACATAACACATAAACACATAATAAACCCATAAACACAAAATTTTGAATCAACATGTATCAAAAAAAAACATGTATCATTATTAGTTCCTTACGCAATACACACACTTAGAGAAATTTCATGTATGAATCATTGAATCATGAACAAGTGACATAAAAAATCATCTTACTGTGTTTGCCTAAGTAAGCAAGAGGAATTTTCTTTTGGAGGAAGAAGATGAGACGGCGAAAGTTTGTGGAAAAAT